>SSNQ01034011.1:115656-132968 GCA_006942095.1 Nothobranchius kuhntae
GACACTTTGATCTGATTAGATTCAGGCCTGGAGCGACTGGGGAGGCGCAGAGCAGTGCCTTGCTTTAATTAAACGGCTCCTCCTCCTCCAGAGTGGATCTTCGTGGGATCGGCCTCCTACAGGAGTGTGTAGAACAGTGGCCTGTTCATGCAGACTATCTGGAAACCAGGCAGGCTGAGCGCTCATTTGTCTCCGAGTAGAAAAGACTCCGGGGGCAGCGGTAGCTCAGGAGGAACAGCGAGTTGTAGGTGTGAATGCTGCTGTTATGTCCTTGGGCAAGACACTTAAAGAGCAAGTCACCCCCTACCAGACTCTTACTCAACTCCCACTTCCTGTTTGAAAAATGCAACAAATGCTGTTGCTTAGCAGACCGAGAGGGCGGAGCCGCTAACAAATACACACACTCACGGCATTGTGACATCATAATGTACCATCTAACATCATAGTGTACCTCTTAGCCAATAACGATGGCAGATTTAAATTCAAATGCAGTGCAGAGTTTTTACCTGAAGAGGGTGCAACACTGACAGTTTTAGGCAGAATATTTAAATTTTACCTAAGATGAACTAAAGTGCTGAATTATTGACTACATTTGTCTACAGCACGATCAGACACTCATTTATAGTTTATCAGCAAAAAAATGTTGATTTGGGGGGACTTGCGCTTTAACCCGCCTTGCCTGCTGGTGGTGGTCGGAGGGACCGGTGGTGCCGGTGTTCGGCAGGCTTCATCTCTGTCAGTGCACCTTAGGGCAGCTGTGGCTGCGTTGTAGCTCATCCCCACCCCCCACCAGCTCGTGAATGTGTGAATCGGTATCAGCATCGATGCAATACCGATACCACAATACCGGTGCTGGTATCGGCACCGATACGATACCGATACTACAATACTGGTAATGGGATCGGTATCAGCACCGATACGATACTACAATACCGATACTGTTATCGGTAACAGCACCGATACGATACCACAATACTGATACTGGTATCGGTATCGTACCGGTGCCGATACCAGTATCGGTGCATCCCTAATTACGACCATTTAAACTTTTTGTCTCATTTTCAAGGATTTCCTCTAAATCAAATGTAAAATTAGCCTCGTTTCAAAACAATTTCACTTCTTTAAACATGTTTCTCCTGATAGCGAAAACCAGAATGAAACTTCCACTTTCACTCCATCTCACAGATGTTCAGTAATCTGGCTGAACAGACCAACAACAGACTCGAGCGTTTGCACCGCATCTCCTGTAGCACAGATCAAAGCAACCACCCAACAAGGTCTCACCTGAAGAGGTTCTCTGCTCCGGCTCTCATGCGCATCTCCTTGTTGATCTGCTGGTTGATGCGAGCTCGGCGATGCTGCAGTTTGCTGCGCTGAGTCTGAGCGAAAGGATCGCAGCCCTGCAGCAGAAGAGGATTTTTCTGAGTTTTACTGCTTCAACCTCAAACCACCTGACAGAACCGTGTTGAACTAAGGCAACAGTCTGGGGCTGGACCTCGGTGGATCAGCTGATGGGTGAATCTACATCATAGCATCCCCTACTCAGAAAGTAAACTTATATTCTTATCAGAGAAATGTTGGAAATCTTGACATGAATAAAATAAATGACACACATTATAAACACGGTGCCCGTGTCGTTATCTACTAGTTACTTTTCGGCTGATCAGCTGTGAAGTCTTGGAGATTTGAGGTTATTTTAGGAGCAGATGTTTGATCACTTGTCGAACCTGTGCAGCATAGAAACCGTTTTATTTCTGACCTGCTAACGAGTCAGGACTCCATCTGATGATTTATTGGTCTTATAAATCTCATCCAAAAGGAAAGTTACCAGATGAACATTATAAACTTCCCCAAAGCTGATGGTTCTCCCTAAAACCGCTAACGTGTCCCCTAAAGCGCTCCAGTTCCACATGAAGAGAGACGCTCATGGAAGATGGAGCGCTGCTGGGCTCCAAGATAAGAACTGAGGAAACAAGATTCGTTAGTGAGTTTAACGCCACTAAAAACCAAAAGGACAGCGCAGATATTTTGATATTTTCTTCTGTGGGGAAAAAAAAGTTATGAACAATAAAAAGATTTGATCCATTTGGAGAAACAGAGATTAGTTCTGACCAGACGGACGCGGTCTTGAACAATAGTGTAGTAATATAAAAGCTGTTTTAATCATGGGTACACCACTCCAAATCTACTTCATAGCCATTTACCAGAAACGTACCGATTCTGGTTTGGACGGATTACTGATCCCTGTGGAGATCTGACCTGCTGGCACAGATCCTGATCGAAGAGACGACTCTTTTCTTCTGATTAATTCATTCATTCACTGCCATTGATGACTAAAGTCTTCATGTGCATGTTTTTACTGTGTGGGCGTCGGACGAGCCCCCGCACCGTGAGAACAAACATCTCAGCTCTAAAGCCGATCTTCATCCGCGTACGTCACACGTCACGTGATCAGGAAGCAGAACATCCATGTGTTAGGAGATAATTTTGGGTCGCTGCTGTAAAAAAAGTGAGGCACGAACCGGAAAAGCTTCTGCCAATCACAATTCAACAACGGATTATGAAAGAACGGATAACGCTCAAAACGCGCGGATTCTTCCTGATGTAAGAGGTGAGTCTCTGCTTTGTTTTGGTTGTTTGGGTGTCGACATCATGCTAGCGCGCAATGTTCTGTGACTCTTAAAAAAACAGTAAAATGGTGAGAAACGCTGGCAGCGAATGGGTTAAACTAGGGCTGCACGATATTAGGAAAACCTGCGATATGCGATAACGGTGACTGCGATGACGATATTACTTGTGATAAATAAAAATTTAACTCGGGAACAAAAATGATCCAAAACAAAGAAATTAAAAAATGACTAAAAAAAACATAAAAATTTCTAAGAAAATGAACAAGAAACGGCGATCAGTGGATCCCGACAAAAGCAGAATCCGCAGAAAGAGCAGAACAAAGCTAACTCAGCTGTTTGCTAACCATTAACATTAAGTGCCGTTCGCCACGGGGGCGGGCGTCTAACCTATGAGAACCCACCCGATTGGCCAAATGGGTGAAGAGCTCTGTTTGATGTGTTAAAAGAATCATGCTTCTGTTTGATTGACAGAATGTATCATGTGTAGCAAACATCTGAGCTGACCATTCATCACAATATTTATCTGTTCTTTGCGAGATGCATTTTGCGCGTGCTGTTATCGCGATAACGATATATTTGCGATATGTCGTGCAGCCCTAACTTAAACGTTTAGATTCTGCAAGGAAAAACTCTTCCACCAAGGTCTGTTGTTGCTAGCATAAATTAGAGCTTAATGACCACGAGTTCACAAACTGAACTGACACTATTTACCAATCCAGAGCAAAACTACAAATGTGTACTTCTGACAGATCGTACAAGCAGAGTACTCAGTGTATGTAATCCAGAACGCTGGATCAGGTACTACAAACAACCGGACAAGTAGTGCTGAGGAGGACTTCTGGCAGCTGGTGGGGGTGTAAGGTGAGGCCTTGTCTAACGCATCATTAAAGACGTCACCAAACTGGACATTTGGAAAGACGATCCCATCTCTGCACGAACAGAATGTGGATCTCAAAAGTGTAGTTCACTCTCACTTCTGCAGATTGTTTTTGCATCCATGATAAAAGTCCTTTAGGCTCTAGACTGGCTGGAAGGTAATGATTAACCTGCAGCTGTAGAAGCCAGGTGGTTAAATACTTCATGACATATTTAGCCCTATTTTGGGACGGATCCGTCTAATGAACAGTACGTTTTCAGGGTTGGTTTTTATCTCGGGTGTGGGTCGACATATTTTTGCTGACTGCACCAAAATGTATGTGACATTTTTGTTTGTTTGTTTGTTTGTTTGTTTGTTTGTTTGTTTTGTTGGATCATAACTTTGAACTTGTTTTGCTCAGGTGATTTTCCTAAATAAAGTTATAAACATTTTGAATGTCAGCAAAAGTTTTCATCTTTGCCTGAAACTAGAGGAAAGGCCCATCTCAGTGGTTTACTGTTTTTTCTCCTGAATTCACCGCAGCAGTACTACAGACCGTTTTGTTGATCTCCAGTAAACATATACAATACTTTTGTTTTCTGTGTATTAGTTTGGTAAACAGGTAGGTTGGGGAAATTCCACACAAATCCACTTAGGTTGTGATTTTATAATAATTCAGCCAGACTAACCACGGAATGTGACCTTTACGGGCATGTAGACGTTATGAAGATGTATTTGATGCACGGCTCTGGGTGAGTTCAGACTTCTGAAGCTCCCCTGTGGCTAGCTGTTAGCTTGTCTGTCTGAACAGAACTAATCTCTGTTTCTCCTAACTGAGGTCACTCAGAGAGCTCCAACAGGTGAGGTTTCCCGTGATGAGAACATTCCTACACAAACACACCAGCCCCGCGGGCTGAGAGCTGGCTCACCTTTCGGATGCTGCTGTGGCTGCTGTCCGTGGGCAGCGCTGAGGGCATGTCGTCGTCCGAAGCTCCGTCTGACAGGGACGAGTCCAACTCCCTGTGGAGATTTAAGGCACATCACCACGTTCAGTTCACTCACCGCGCTTAAAGTAGCAAACAACAGCCAAGTCAAACCCGCACTTTACGCTAGCTAACGGTAACCACTCGCCTTGTTGTGGCAGGTTCCTCCATCGTAAACTAATAATATCGCTGCTTCAAAAGTCCCTACATCCCTCCCGACTTCTTCTCAAATGTTCCTTGGCTCCAAATGGACGAAAATAAATTACAAATTGCGAACAGAACGTATTTCTCGTCTAAAACCAAATTCTATGTAAACTCTTTTATCTTAGATTCAACCTTCTTGCTGTTTTCACGCTTGTGGGGTGCAGAAGGAGCTTTTTACGGAGGGCGGGGCCTGAAAGAAAACCTCAGCAAATCAGATCACGGCTTTAGAAAGTGACAGTAGAACTGACCAATTAAAGAGAAAATGTGACAGAGCAACACCAAGTCTGACCAATCACAAGTTGCTCGAGGCGTCCACTTCAGCGGCTGTTGTTATGGTAACGAAAGGGCTGTGGCTCGTGTGCACGCTCCAGGGATTACTTTACAAGTTTAATAAATAATAATAACTAGAAAATGCCAGAAGAACTTTTAAATAGGGATCTGCCCACTGGCAAAGAGTGGCCGTGCGCCATGATCTGGTGGTGACGTCAGGGTGATCGCCCCAAAATCATGATATTTGGGTGACGTTGGGGTGAAAACTACTACTACTACTACTACTACAACGATGATAATAATAATAATAATAATAATAATAATAATAATAATTTTACCATTAATTATATAATAAAGCATTATTATTGTTGTTGTTGTTGTTGTTATACCCAGCCTGCAGATGGATTTTAGACGTTTTGTCTGTAATGAAATGTAATAGAAGGCTGGCCCTAGTTTGAGGCTTTAATCTGCATAACAATCAGATGCAGCAACGCAAAAAGTCAAACAGCAGTGAGTGAAAAGGTACATTTGCTTTTAGTAAAATGGGTGGAAGTTGAAATTAGACTCGATAAAATTAAATAAAACTGCTAATGAAATATCCGAATTTGGTTCAGGTTCTGTATGTTCTGTTGTATTGTCACTTGGGGGCAGTGTTGTCCTACTTTTATCAGTATTTTTGGACAATCGCGTGCTGTCTAAGCCTGCTGAAAACTAGTTAGAACTAAATAAATGCTCATACAAGTCAGATATGTATTATTCCATTCCACTTTAAAATGAAAATCAAAAACAAAAACGTGACCAATCATTTTATTTGACAGAGTTTTACTTTAGAAATAATCATCATTCCTTGGGTGAAAACTTAGAGTTTGAAAAATAATTCATACTTTTATCACTACAACGGAACAAAAACAAAACCCAAGGAACATGGAAAATATTAAAAAACATTAGTAATAATAACGATGGCAAAAAAAAGCCCAATTGAGGCTCTTACCAGCGAAAATGGAATCCCTATAAATGAACAGGGAGAAATTGCAAATGTACTGTAACAGTGTGTGTCCTGTCACAATGTCCCGATTGATCATGCGCCCTGGCTACTTGGCCAAGGGGATCTCTCTTTGGCTGACTGGTTAGTGAGTACTCTCACCCGGGAGTCTGGGGATCGAATCCCACCTTGCCACATTTGGTGTTGTTGTCACTCCTCACCCCTGCCACATGGACCCAAGGGATGAACCATCAACCCTGCTCGATGGTCAACTTTCCTCGCGGGGTCACCCATTAGGACTCATGGGTTTTATAAAACACGTTGTTTTTAGAAGGCCAGAATTATCATACAGTATGTATGTTAATATTTAGTCTGAATCACTTTCTGATGAAAGTTGTTCATCTGGAGTTTGATGGTTGAGAAACAAAAAGAAATAAAAAAGCATCTGAATCTGTTTTGTGGAGTCAGCCGTTTCATTTTCTTCCCAAAAATCTTGTTCAACCTAAAATCTTCCTTGAGTTTTATCTACTAGCAGACCTGGGAGGAACTTCTAAACCACAGACCTGACAGCAACAAGTCCAAAAACCTGGTTCTGATGGTAGTACGGGTCTGGGTCCGGGTTCTGAACTGGGTCTTGGTGATTGCAGAGACAACTGTATGTTATGACGACACCAGCAGCATAAGCTGTTTTGTGCAGGTCTGATGGACGCAGGTGAGGGGGGATCTCTCCAGCAGGGGGCGCTGCAGCACCAGCACCCTAAATAACACCTGCTTAGATCTGAGTTTGTTACAGAAGCAGAAACCATCTTTCTTCATCCTGGTGCAACGCTGACATGTTGGATTCATGTGTGAAACAGAAGCAGAACATCAGAGCTGACTCCGGCTCTCCGTCCTGATTCTGAGCTCCATCTCTTATTTGCTCATTTCTGCAGTCATTTTAGATCAAAATGAGTTAAAAACAGACTTCTCACGGGGTTTGTGTGTGTTTGGCCTTTAGCTCCAGCCACCTTGCAGCTGACCTCACCTCATTACTTCCTGTTTGCTCAGAGGAAGCCTGCGTAAAAACATCAGCCTAAAGACAGCAGGGTGTGGTTATTGATGTTATTTTTCAGAGTCAAGCAGGAAGGTGATGCGCTAACATAACTGCCCATTTCCTGCTGATTCTTACGTTTTTCCCTCTAGTCTGCAGCCTGAAGAAGAGCTGCATCAGCCTGACTCCTTCAGACCAGATGTTTGCTGAAGCTCCATTTGGGAACGGTGAAAACGTATCACATTCATCTGTGAAGCATCTCTTTTTTTAGTTGAGCTTTTAATACGTATTAAAGCTAAGTTTATCAGAAACACACAATTCTACTCAAATTCACCAAAAACTTACAAGAATAAACAATATTGGGAAGGATTTCTGAGTAGAATCTTTCCTAAGGTAAGAGTTGTTGTTGTTGTAGACGTCGTTGGAAAACAGCTTTACTGTAAAAACCCATGCAAAAGTCACGAGTAATGTTCTGGTTTGGAGTCTGTGTGTTCTTTATTTATTTGTTTATGTTTATGTTTATGTGTTTATTAGACGCTTTTGTCCACAGCGACTTACAGCTGATGATGACGCAGCAGGTCGCCCTCGAGGCTAACAACAAACACTAATCAGTCAGTCCCAGGTGGCGGTGAGGCAGCATGATGAACCCTAGAGGGGAGTGAACAAGGAGAGGACAGTAGAGTGGGGGAAGGGTGCTGGTGTAGACGATGCTCTCTGAAGAGCTGGGTTTTCAGGAGTTTCTTGAAAATCGACAAGTGCTTGGGAGGTCGTTCCACATCTGTGGAACGACACAGGTCTGGATTGTCCTGGGTGTCCCACTAACCGACGATACTTTGATGACCGGAGAGGCCGAGCCGATTACGTAAGCCTTTGCAAGAGAATTCAGGTAGATGGGAGCCGTACCATCCAGGACTTTGTATGCTATGCTAGTGATTTGAATTGGATGCGTGCAGCTAGCGGTAGCCAGTGGAGCTCAATGAACAGAGGAGTGACGTGTGCTCTTTTAGGCTGATTGAAGACCAGACGCTGCATTCTGGACCTTGTGAAGACGTCTAACAGTACAGGCTGGAAGACCAGCTGGAAGGGTGTTGCAGTAGTCGAGGAGATGGCAGTAGATTGCACCAGGAGCTGGGTGGCATAATGTGTCTGATCTTTCGTATGTTATACAGCGCGAAGCGGCATGAACGCACGACAGAGGCAACACGATCTACAGGTCAGCTGGTCATCAATCACAACACCCAAGTTTCAAACTGCCTATGAAGGAGCCAGAGATAGGGAATCATTTTGCATGGAGATATTTGCCTTATGGATGGTTTCGCTGGGATGACACGTAATTCAGTTTTAGAGAGGTTGGGTTGGATTTCATCCATCTTGATATGTAAGAGAGACAGTCTGAGATTCGTGCGGAGACTGTGAGGTCATCTGGCGGGAATGACAGATAGAGCTGGGTTTCATCGGCATAGTAGGGGTAGGAGAAGCCATGTGATCGAATGATCTCAGCCAGCGAGGTGGAATTTTTGGCAAAGAGAAGAGGTCCTAGTACCGAGCCCTGGGGTTCTCCTGTGGTAAGATGGTGAACAGCAGAAGAGTGTCTAAGCCGAGATAACCTCAAAGATAATCCTGTCAGGTATGATTCGCGAGCTCCGACACACACACACACACAAGGTTGTTTCTGACGGAGAACGGACACGAGCACCTGGGTACGCACAGGTGGGATTTACCAACAGCCGGTTGCGGAGGAACGTGCGTACGAGTGGCCCCCGCACATTTCATGAATCAGGATTTTGATCCTTTGTCAGAAATTCTAAGTTTCATTCAAAGGAATGGATTTAGTAATATTTCCACAAACGTTTGATGAATGAAGGCCCAGGTGTCTCCTATCAGCCACGAACAGGAGCCACAGGTCACAACTGGAACTGGACCAGAAGAGACTGGAAAACCTTTCCTGGTCTGACGAGTCTGGATCTCAGCTGTCTCTGCTGTTTTAGTTGATCCACTCTGTTGCATCATCATGCCCACCAAACCAACAAATCGTTACAGCGCTGTGACGGACATGACACAATACTGAACGGGCCAGTGGTCGACCTGCTGAGGCTACAATGACGTGTGGCTAGATCGACACGCAGAGCTAGAGGATTCTGCTTGGCTACCACCTGTCTAGACTAATAATCTGAGTATTGTTGCTGGCATCTCCTTCATGACCACATGGACCATCTTCTGATGCCAAATCCAACAGGATCTTGCACCATGTCACAAAGCTCAGATCATCTCTAGCTTCTAGAACATGACCACGAGTCCACTGCACTCCAGCGACCTCCGCAGTCACTAGATCTCAGTCCAGAACCTCTGCGATGTGGTGGAGCGGGAGCTTCTCATCACGGATGGAGCAGAAGCTGTCATGTCAAGATGGACCAGAACCCTGCTGGATCTGTGACATGAAGCATTAAGGTGGTTCTGACGATAGAGAAGGGTGCACCCCAGCACTGAGGTGAACCTTCGTGTGAGAAGCGACGATGCAGAAGCAAAGTTTAGAAATTATTCACCCAAACTCATTAACGGGGTTTTATTGTAAATTTTAGGATTTGAACATCTGTTTAAATCATCTTGTCTATTTCGATTTCTAATGTCTTCCTGAGGATGTGAGAACAACTTCCTGCTTTCTGGCGCTCCTCCAGGCATGTCGGGTGTGGCGGGGTGGGGGGTGGGGTGCAGGAACCCGAAGCTCCTGGAATAAATCCGACATTTTTATAAAGATGCAGTCTCCAGAAGCAGCAGAGCTCCACCACTGGATGCCTCTGCCCTGAGCCAATCCCAGCTCAGACAGGCAGGAGGATGGATGGGTGGGTGTGGCTTTGTGTGGGAGTGGGTGTGGCCTGAGTCTGGCAGCAGGTCAGGAGGCTGAGAGGCTGCCTTTCTCTCTGCTGCTGCTTCTGTTTTTGTTTCTGTTTGTCTCTGAGTTTCGTTTCTGAGTTTCAGCTGGAGGTCATCCAGGTTCAAGGCTGGGGAACAGAGGCTGAGTGTTACACACACACACACACACACACACACACACACACACACACACACACACACACACACACACACACACACACACACACACACACACACACACAGAGAAGTCGGAGTGTGTGTTTAACTCTGATGTTGTAACTTTCCTGTTGATCGCTGCTTTCTGAACTTGATAACATTTTAGCGAGGAAGGGGTGAAGTTTGAGGAGGGGAGGAGTGGGTGAGGCAGGAGGGGGTGTCCTGTCCCCGTGACAGAGCTCCTCCCTGCTCCGTCCCTGCCTCCTCTGAAGGGAAACTCCAGCTCACTTCAACCTGAGACTCCACCAGAGCAGCTTCTCCTCTTCATCACCTCCATCTTCTTCGTCCTCTCAGGTGTTCCATCATGGCAGCCGACCCTAAAGGCTCCAGCAAGGTGAAGAACGTGGTGATGTGCCTGCTGGCGATCTGGTTCGTCGCCTCCCTCATCGTCATTGTGGTGTGGGCCACGTCTCCGGACCTGAAGGGCTCGGCCCAGTGTCGCTCTGACCTGAGGAACGCCGAGGAGCAGCTGGAGGGGGCCAAGGTGGTGCACAACAAGGACAGGGTGGCTCTGGAGGAGCTGGTGCGGGAGGCCAGGGAGGGGCAGGAGCGGCTGAGAGGGGAGATCCTGCTGCTGCTGGGTCGCATCAACAGCACCAACGCCTCTCTGGAGGAGTGCCGACAAGAAAACGTGAGCAACACACACACACACACACACATGGACGTAATTTGGGGGGGACAGGGGGGACATGTCCCCCCCCCCATGTCCCCTCCACTTCTAAAGTGAAAATTACGTCCTTGCGCGCACACACACACACACACACACACACACACACACACACGCACACGCACACGCACACACACACACACACACACACACACAGAGAATGAGTGTATGTCTGGTGTCCGGAAAGGAAAGATGACGGTATTTTTTCCTCCTGCTGGTTTTATGCTGATTCCTGCTCCACATCAGGTGGAATAACTTGTTGGGAATTCCGAAGTTATTCCAACATGGCTACTGCGTGCTTCAGGCGACAGTGCCCACCTGGTAACTGGAGGGTTGCAGGCTCAAGCCTGGCTCGGTCTCATGCAGTCATTGAATCCTTGAACAAGACACCTCACCCTCTGACCTGCTGGAGGCGGTTGGAGGGACCGGTGGCACTTGTTCATGGCAGCCCCTCCTCCGTCACTGTGCCCCAGGGCAACTGTGGCAACACTCATCACCACCAGTGTGTGAATGGATGAATGACTGGTTGTGCTGCAACGTGCCTCCGGGGGTTGTGGAACCATAGCATGTGCTGCTGAGTGTAAATATTAATATAATAATTAGCTGTTTAATTCTCATTAAAGAGGAGAGTCACTGAAACACTGATAATAATCAGTCACTCTGATTTAACATGCAGGCTGAACATGAATCAGTCTCCTACACCTATCTCCTGCTTTAGCTTCTGATAGAAAACAGACGGTGAAACTCTAGGATTACAAAATCCTGACAGATCTACGTCACACCGTCACTAACATTCATGGACTCACCCATCTGGGAAGGCTGTTGTTGGTTTAGCGTCCAGGAAACAGCAGAGAACGTCTCAGCCAGTAGAAGCTAACCATTAGCATTAGCAACTCCACCACACAGCAGAACTCCTCCAGGCTTGTGTTATTAGCAGTGATGGGAATAACACCTTTTAAAATAACAGTGTTTCATTAATTACCTTCTGCTTTTTATCATAACGCCGTTTCCGTTACTGATGAGGAAATGCGTGCGTTACTAATTCAGCAGCGCGCTGTGTTGAAGCTGTCATCAGCTGATCAGGAGCTAAAGAGGCAGATGTTTCCATCCAAGGGCATCACGGCCATGAAGAACGAGGAAGACGTGATGAATAGTCTACGGCTGCAGGTGTGGATCTGCAGCTGTGCCCTTCTTAGCGTGACAGCGTGACGTCTCGAAGGTCCGCTCACCTGTTCACCGCTCAGACGTCCTGATCTTCTGCCTTCCTAGATCATCCAGCTGTAACCTGTTTCTGATCATGTCTTTAGTCCCGCTGTAACACTGATGCATCAGTCTCAGACGTCATGGAGCTCAGGTGTTACTAGAACTACCTGTGTGTGTTTACCACCCAGCTTCAGCTCTTCTGTGGTTGGGTCTGACCCACGTTAGTACATTTAAGTCCTCCATCAGGCTTGTGCCTCTTCTAGTGTCATTTTAAAGGTTTTTATTTATTTATTTAACCGTTACTAGATTACCAGCTACAGAAATGCTGCTAAAAACTTGTGTCAAGTTGGAAAAATTAAAATCCTGTGCAAAATTACATTTATTTCAGTAATTTAACTAGACTGAGAGACCATTTAAAGGCTCAGGAACCTTTGCAGGTGTTTGCAGTTATAAATATTAGCTGATCGGGGTCTGTAGAATATCACACAGTGACATTTTAATATAGATTAGTGTCATGTTCCTGTTTGCAGTTCCTCCTGTTAAGTGCCCATTTAATAAAAAAACCTTTGGACATTTTATTATGTTCCAGTAATTAGTCGTGTATATTTCAGTGTTGTAGTATTTATAGTAAATTAAGTACATCTAAGAGGGGAACCCATTTTCTTGCATTCTTTAATGACAAAAAGTAACTAAGTTGTTAATTTTCTTGGTAATTAGTTACTTTTATAATCTAGTAACTTGGTAAGTAACTGAGTTACTTTTCTGAAAAAGTAATCAGTAACTATAACTAATTACTTTTTAAAAGTAACATTGCCAAAACTGGTTATTTGTGGAGATAAAGCATCAAGACAGAAGAGCAAACTGAGGCAGTGGAAGAGTCTGATGCTGTTAGCCAATCAGGGGTGAGATGTTCGCATATCATGAATATTAATGAGTGAGACTCCAAACCCGTGGTTGGGGAACACGTTCTGTTTACAGTGAACAGTGGAGCAGACGGAGCAGCTGTGGCTCATATTATAAAAGACTCGTTCAATAAAGCAGCTTCATGGTCCGTGACTCATTTAAAACTCTAACTGAATCTTTTGAATCTGAACATTCTTATATCGATGCTCCAGTTTGGTTGTTCAATGGAATCACTAATATTCGATGTGAGGTTGTTTTGTATGTTTTATGAGCGTGGTCCACGAACGCACCGTGGCTAATTCATGCTAACAATTTTTATAGATGTATTGCTTCTAGAATCATCCTTTTGAATTTAATCAGAAATCTAAGAATCAGGATTTGAGGTACAAGTGAATCAGCAGGTCACTGAAAATTGGTACTGGCCCAAAACACCCAAATAAGAGCGTCTTTTCTTTTGAAACGTCAAAACTTTAAAGTTTCATTAAATGAGTCAAAATGAGTTCTTATCATGAATTTTTATGTCATTTCTGTTCAAATACGGTTTAAAAGGCTCTGATGGTGATAACAAATACATAAACATAAACAAATGACCAGTTTATAACAAATAAAGTGATTTTAAACCAAAGCACATACATCCTAGCCTGGCCAGCCGGAACTCTCCTATTTAAATAACCACGCCCCCTTAGAATTCTAACCGAGCCAATCAGCGCTGAGCAGCGTACGCCACACACAGCGACGCTGTTCCTCATAAACAAGGCGTCTGAAGCGGACGCCTAACCCTAACCCTAAGCCTTTCTTCTAAAGAAAGATGTTTGCGCCGTCGCCAGACGCCATTTTTGACGACAGCTAAAAAACTACAGCAGCACAGTCGGCATTTCTGCCTTTTTCTGATTGGTTATTTCTGAGCTGGCTAGTCCCGCCCCCATGTGCCTCTCTGCCTGTGAGGAACCAGACTATTTCTGTGTGTAGAACAGAGGACGAGTCTGGCAGGCCAGGCGACCTACATCCACTAAGCCAGGAGGTCAGGAATCACTCAGTCCATCCGCCATGTTGGTGATCTGATACGAACAGAGCAGGACTTTCCTCTTTACTGAAACCCTCCCTCCTTTTTCCACCTCCTTTTCCATCTTGGGAGACCTCGTTTTCCCCTCCGTTTGAATCCATTCTCCCTCTCAGCAGCCTGCTGATTAAACTTCCCCTTTTTCCAGCTTCATGTTCTCCTGAGCTGGAAAAAGTGAGTTAGCCTCCTTCTTTTGTGGTTCGCTGTGACTCACTCCTCCTCTTCCTTCTTTTCCTCACCTCTGCTCCACTCCTTCGGCCTGACTGTTCCCCTCATTTTGTAAAAGTCAGGAATTGGAAAACACCACACCGTGGTGCCAGCTTTACCGAGGGTTCGGGGAAACCTCGATTATTTATAGAAACAGAAAAGATAGAAACACTTAACGCGTTTCTTTGCTAAAGGCTTCCTGATGAGATTTTTTGGAGCGGATCTGTGAACTTGTGAGTCATTAGGAGCTGCTCCAGTTCACGTCTAGATGAAAACATTCCAGGAGACCTTTCAGGTCATTATCCAGGGTTAGGCTTGCCTGATGCTCCTTTTACCGTCAGAGGAGACTTGTTATCGTCTTAACCACTAAATAAGATTTAAAACCAGCCGAGCATATAAAAAAACAACTCTGAAGTTGAGATTCACCTTCTTGCATGTGAGACGACAGTTCTAACAGCTTTACAGACGTTGAGCCGTGATAGTTTAGCAGCTCTGCATGCTAACTGATCACATGAGCGTGTTGTTTTTAGGACTTTAGGCCGAAACACCGTCATTTCTCAATGTTTTATAAAACAAAAACATCTGAAATACGAACAGAAACGATTTAGACTCCATTAACACTCCTCTTGTTTTGTTATGTCACACTAAAAGCTTCATGCTTCTCTTGTAACAGGGGCAGGAGAACCTCAGGGTCACGTGCTCGGGCCCCTGACGTTTAGCTTAGGCTTAGCTACACAGATGAGCCGAACTCTGCTTGGGTGACAAAAAACCTCCTGAAAGCCTGACAGTCTTATTTAGACCATTGAAGACCATAAAGACCTTACAGGTGGGCGACGTGATTTGAAGTAGGCGGAGTCTTTAGAAACAGGAAGTAGTCCTTAGCCCAGAGCGTTGAAGCTGATAAGATGAAGAAAAATGATAGCAGTTTGTTTAACAATAGCTTATTAAACATCATCAGGCTTTACCGTTGTACCTAAAAGTGAGATTAGGTTTTGTGGTTTGTGTATTTCTGCTGTCTCCTTGTGTTTGGCTCAGCAGAACTGATACGTTTCAACCACTTTAAGACTTGATTATGTAGGATTGTTTCTAGTGTCTGCAGCCTTGTGGTGAAACGGCGTCAGAGATCAGAAGAAGCGCTTGTGGCTGAAAACCAAACTTCACCAAACTACAGTAACGCCGGGTCAGCTCTGACTCAACACACTCATAATAATTCTAATACATCCCACATCAGTCAGCTGGGCGAGTGTTTTAAACCCCTAACACACACACACACACACGCACACACACACACACACACACACACACACACGGGAACAGGTTTTTCTGCTGTTTCATTTAAACCCAAATCATCTGATCTGACAAAAATCCTTAATACCAAATAAATGGCTGATTAGGAAACCTTCCTGTTCTGTTGGGTTTATCAGATTTATAGTGAGGAGGAAAAGTGAAGAAACATCACAAAATGAGAGTCAGATCTCAGGTCAGTCAGAGCGGACGTGCCTTCGTTTCAGGAGTTTCCAGCTTCCTTCGTCGCCCCGCTGCATGCTGGGACTTTCTCTGACCCGTGACTTCTGTCCTTCCTCCCGGTCGGCTCTCTGAGCTCTTGGCTGTGAAATGTTCAGGCCGTGTGTTAAATCTGAGGCCAACGTGAGACATGCTGTTTAGATGTTGTTGTTGTTTTCATCAGATGTTTTCCTTTAGGTCAGAATTCAAAGGTCAGGTATGACGTATCATCTTACCTGTGGTGCAATAGCCCACAATAAAAACAATAAACAGACATTTTTGATCATATTTAGCTGCAAATTATATTTATGTAAAAAATAAACATTTAGAATACAATATGAAAATTAAAAGGTAAAGCTCCGTGTTTAAAACTCAAATCTTAATACATACAATTAATTCTGAACGCTGAGGATGAATCTATATTTATATTTACAGGTTAATGAATAAATTATTCAAAACAGCAAAGGCACAAACAACAAATCTAATAAATAAACAATCAAATGTTTACTAAACATGCAAATTCAGCCAGAAAAAATAATAATTTCTAAATTTTGGTTTAAATTTTATATTTGATTTTAATTATTTAAATTTGACTTTATAAATTAAAATGTATTGCAATGTTTTTATTTTCCCCATTATTTGTGATTGTTTAAACTTTTAGACATGTTCCTTTCATAAGTGACTTTCCACGTTCAATTTTTATATGAAGGAGTTAAATCTGAACATTTATAGATTTTATATTTAATGTATTATTTCACAATCGGCGCCCCATACAGACACTGTGTTTTTGTTAGAGGTCCAAATAGGAGCAAATCTGCTGTAAGAAAACCAGAAAACGTCGGCAGGACGAACCAAAGCTGCGGTTTATAAACCGCCACTTTTCAGAAGACACTCAGAACCAGGTCTGACTTTCTCTGCTTCACTTCCTGTTGTGCAGCTTCAAGAAACAGATAAAGGAAGCACACACAAGAACACACACACACACACACACACACACATATACACACAAGCACACATACACACATGCACACACACATACACACAAGAACACACACACACACACACACATATACACACAAGCACACATACACACACACACACATAGACACAAGCACACATACACACATGCACACACACACACACATAGACACAAGCACACACACACACACACACACACACACACACATACACACAAGTACACACAAGCACGCACACACACACGCACATACACACAAACACACACACACACACACGCACACACACACACATAGACACAAGCACACACACGCACACACACATACACACAAACACACACACATAGACACAAGCACACATACACACAAACACACACGCACACACACACGCACATACACACAAACACACACACACATAGACACAAGCACACAAGCACACACACACACATGCACACACACAAACACACACACACACACACACACACATAGACACAAGACACACACACACACACACACACACACATACACACAAGTACACACAAGCACGCACACACACACGCACATACACACAAACACACACACACACACACGCACACACACACACATAGACACAAGCACACACACACACACACACACATATACACACAAGCACACATACACACACACACACATAGACACAAGCACACATACACACATGCACACACACACACACATAGACACAAGCACACATACACACATGCACACACACACACA
>SSNQ01034011.1:133072-147473 GCA_006942095.1 Nothobranchius kuhntae
ATTCATGCATCGAAGGGTTAAAGAAGAGGAAACTCATTTTGATTGAGTGACAGGAAGTTCAGCTCTAGTTAAATCCTTTCATGAGAAAATGTTGTCTCGTGTCCTCATGTTGGACATCGTCTCTCGTGTCCTCATGTTGGACATCGTCTCTCGTGTCCTCATGTTGGACATCGTCTCTCGTGTCCTCATGTTGGACATCGTCTCTCGTGTCCTCATGTTGGACATCGTCTCTCGTGTCCTCATGTTGGACATCGTCTCTCGTGTCCTCATGTTGGACATCGTCTCTCGTGTCCTCATGTTGGACATCGTCTCTCGTGTCCTCATGTTGGACATCGTCTCACTGTCTCCGACTCAGCTGCATGTTTTTCATCTTGGAGGTTAATTCAACTCGGGATCAAAGCTCCGTAAACGGAGCTGAAACAGACTCATAAGGTAACAATCCTACAATGAAACAGTGATTGGCTGATTCCAGTCAGGGCCCGGTTCTGGTTCTGGTTACATAACACCTTCATTCCTATCAGCTGAGTGTGTGTGAGGTTGAGGCCTATCAGGATGAAGACATTTGTTTGGACTGTCCCTCAGAACGTCTCTCAGCTGATCCAGCCACGACCGCTGCGTCGGGTCAGAGGAATGTTTCTAAACGCCGTTCTATTGGACGGGTCGGTTCTGATTCATTCCTGCAGTTGAGAAGACTTTAAAAGTTTGATTTTTGGGACGAATTTAGTCCCTCATCCTGGTTTTCTCTGATCAGATATCATCTGTCTGAGTATCTCAGAGGTTTTGTGTCTCACATTTATTTTTGTGTTGCTATAAAAAATCTTGTCTAATCAGACCAAAGTCCGTTTTTCTGTTTCTGCGCCAAAATACTTCAGCGATAAACAAACAGTTGTGATCAAATCTACGTCCATTCGTCACGCCTTAAATATTTTTTATTAATTGCCGAGCTCATCCATATAAAAGTGTCTCATGTCTAATTCAAACATGTGAGTAAAGTTGAGATCAGGCGTTCAGCTACTGCTGAAGAACAGGTTTGGCTCTTTTGGCCGATGACAGACCCAGAGTAACGCTCGAATGTCCCTGAACTCATCGTCCAACAACACTCCGATGAGCACTAGGACCCAGCGGAAAACCACTGCTTGTGTTGAAGCCTCCCAGTAGAATCGTCCATGAGCTCATCGATTGGCTCTGCTGATACTTGCTAACGTGTGATTGGCCGTTCCTGCCAACTGTGTACTTGACGGTTCTGCATTCCTGACGTTGCATAAAAGAGCCTCTAGGCTGCAGTTTTATACGTGTTTTTGGTGTACTTCCTGTAAAGTACTAGCCTGGTCTGCCAGACTCGTCCTGTTTAATTCTGCACAGAGAAAGAGTCTGGTAACTCCAAGACCCCATAATTCAGGTCTGGAAATGAAGCAAAACAGGAACTAAAACTGCAGTTCCACCCTCATCCACTAGGGGCGGGTGTCAGAAGCGAGCAAATCCTCATTGACTCCCATGTTAAAAATACCAATTTCACAGCAGAAATAAACATGTTTACAGCCTGGTACCAGAACATGTTTTTGGTTTAAATGATCTAGTTTACACTCATGACAACTCTGAGGGGGGTGATTTTTTTCTCACTCTTCTGTTTAAGTGTATTAAAAGCCTAAAATTCTGTATAATTAATGAGCATCAGACCCACGTGACCACAGAGCTAGCTCCGGGGAAAGGCCTCAGTAGAGCCTCGGTCTGGCCTGGAAACTGTTCCGGGATTTTGAGTCTCTGTGTGTGTGTATTCTTTTTTGGATATTATTTGTGCAATTGTTGGACAAAATGACTTGCTGTGGCATTAATTGCACTAATAGAGCATCCAAGGAGTCTCCACTTCATTTTTTTCGGTAAGTAAAATTATATTTATGTATTTTAGGTCACTGCCGAGCTGAGCTTAGATGTTAACATGTACTGTTTAACCATGAAATTTAAATGTAATAGGGTAAAACCCAGTGCATTTAACATAATGCTGCACTTTAGAAAATGGGTTGAAATATAACCGACTATCGGTACGGTCCCCTCCTCTCAGCGGCAGCTCGGCGCATCTCAGATCGCAGCGGCGCTTTGCTGCGCGGCTGCCGGCTTGCGGAGGTCTCGGAGACCTCTGTGTTCCACCCGGTTCTCCCCAGCGGTCAGCCCGGCGTATCTCTGACTCAGAAGCTCCGGTGTTGTGGACAGTTAACTCCGGTTGTAGCTAGGTAGCTACCTCCGTTAGCTTAGCTCCCACCTCTGCATTAGCTTTGGGTTAGCTNNTTGCAGTTCCACCCTCATCCACTAGGGGCTGGTGTCAGAAGCGAGCAAATCCTCATTGACTCCCATGTTAAAAATACCAATTTCACAGCAGAAATAAACATGTTTACAGCCTGGTACCAGAACATGTTTTAGGTTTAAATGATCTAGTTTACACTCATGACAACTCTGAGGGGGGTGAATTTTTTTCTCACTCTTCTGTTTAAGTGTATTAAAAGCCTAAAATTCTGTATAATTAATGAGCATCAGACCCACGTGACCACAGAGCTAGCTCCGGGGAAAGGCCTCAGTAGAGCCTCGGTCTGGCCTGGAAACTGTTCCGGGATTTTGAGTCTCTGTGTGTGTGTATTCTTGTTTGGATATTTTTGTGCAACTGTTGGACAAAATGACTTGCTGTGGCATTAATTGCACTAATAGAGCGTCCAAGGAGTCTCCACTTCATTTTTTTCGGTAAGTAAAATTATATTTATGTATTTTAGGTCACTGCCGAGCTGAGCTTAGATTTTAACATGTACTGTTTAACCATGAAATTTAAATGTAATAGGGTAAAACCCAGTGCATTTAACATAATGCTGCACTTTAGAAAATGGGTTAAAATATAACCTACTATCGGTATGGTCCCCTCCCCTCAGCGGCAGCTCGGCGCATCTCTGATTGCAGCGGCGCTTGTCTGCTGCGCGGCTGCCGGCTTGCGGAGGTCTCGGAGACCTCTGTGTTCCACCCGGTTCTCCCCAGCGGTCAGCCCGGCGTATCTCTGACTCAGAAGCTCCAGTGTTGTGGACAGTTAACTCCGGTTGTAGCTAGGTAGCTACCTCCGTTAGCTTAGCTCCCACCTCTGCATTAGCTTTGGGTTAGCTTGTAGCTACATCGCTTCAGTTCGACGGGTGTCGTCACTCGATCCCAGCCTTACAGCCCCACCCTCAGCTCCACCTCTCTTCCCTTTTTTGGAATTGTCTAGGTTTGACGGAACCTGTGACACGGTCAAAATGGCGGTGGTGGGAACCTCCCATTTTGGCTTAAAAACTTATAATTGGAGCCTGTGGACACAAATCGTCCAGTATATATGTCGATGGGGCAGGCAGAGAGGTGCGGGACTAACCAGCTCAAAAATAACCAATCAGAAAAAAGACGGGAATGCCGACTGTACCACGTGACGCTGTAGTTTTTTAGCTGTAGTCAAAAATGGCGTCTGGTGATGGTGCAAACATCTTTTCTTTAGAAGAAAGGCTTTTAGTGCTTCTAAGACATTCAAGTCATTTAGAACAGAGGAAAGAGCCGCAGTGAACTCCGCTTCAGTCGCCATGTTTATGACAAACTCGGCGTTGTGGTGTGTGACATACGCAACTCAGCGCTGATTGGCTCAGCTAGAATTCTCAGGGGGCGGGGTTAATTGAATAGGAGAGTTCCCAGACCCGCTCTCTGTGCAGAATTAAAGAGAGGAGGAGTCTAGCAGGCCAGGCTAGTGAAGAACCCTCATGCCGGTTGTGTCCCACCACTTCTAAAGCCAGAACCACATGCATGCCCACTGGGATCGTGTTGCCACTGCACACACGAGCACCGTTTATTATAAAGGCCGAAACAGTTCAGTTCTCAGAAAAACTACCGAAAGTCAAAAAGCTGCAGATCAGAATCAGAGGTGGGTCGACAATCATCAACTGATCTGTAACTCAAAACCCATTTGTGTTTTGGGACCTTGAACGCATCATCAGTAGGGAGTAATAAAAAAAAATTGGTTTCAGATCCACGTAGATGGTTTGCTTCCAGAATCCAGAGTTAATCCGAGATTCATCCAAATAAAACCTTTTCTGTTTTCATAATTTAACGTAAATAACGAGCATCGAATTATAGGCAGCAGGTTTATCTGCCACCAAAACTAAAACCACCGCGTCTCAAGTTACGATAAAAATCAGATGAAATATTTAGATTATTCCTACAGAGGAATTATTGGTCCTGAAGGTGTCGTGGAACCGTGGGCAAAATCATTATTGGTGCCTGCTCCCCTGTTGGCAGCAGCAGGATATGATCTCAGTGTGTGTGTGTGTGTGTGAGAGAGAGTGTGTGAGAGCAGTAATCTGAGTTCATTCAGTGAGATTAGGCTCTACAGGTCATGCTGAAGTCTAAACGTTCTCAGCAGAACAACGTTTCGTAGAAAAGACGCTTTTCTCTGCAGGATTTCATTTCCTGTGTGACTCTTTAAGTTTTGTTGTTAAAGTTTCTCATTTTGAATCTGCTTAGCCTGAGACAGGACAAGGAGCCATAAAGCGCTGAGTCCGACTGGAGTTTTCCTTCAGGCCCTCACTAACTGGTGCTCGTGTCCTCCTGCAGGTCGTCCTGAGCTGGAACGTCACGGCGCTGCAGGAGGGCGTGGAGCAGCTGCAGCAGAAGGAGGCGAATCTCACCGCCGTGCTGGGCCTGCGGGAAGGTAAAAACGCTGTAGGAAAAACTCCGTCACTGCCATGAAAGGAGACTTTTTACACAGCTCTCCCGGACACATTCTTAGCTGGATGTCCCTCCCTCGTAACCACGGCAACCAGTGAGTCAGAGTAAATAAATACCACTGGGCGGTTAAAAATAACATCTTGTGTGTAGCAGAGAATTCTCCCCTTGATTATGTCAACAAAATATAAACATAACTAAGTTGTCAGAAACTGTCAACGTGCAAGTTTTCAGATGTTTGGAGATGAAAGAGTTCGAAAGGATTTAAGAAAACGTGACGAATGAATTTGATCATTCTAGTTTGTTTCCGAGTCAAAGTTTTACACAATTCCTGAAGAGAACTTCCTGATCAGCCTCTGTTCAGAGAAATAGAGTTTGCATCCTTCCAGAGTGATGAGCTAACCAGTGACGTGCGGTCAGAGGAGGCACTTCCTGTTTCAGTGAGTGTGTGTGTGTGGCGCTGCGCCACGAGAACAGAGGCAGCTCTCATCTCTCACACCAACGCCCGTGTTACAAGCCACTTTACCGGGCTAGCTCCACTCTTCTAGATGTTACTAATATCTCAGGGTTTGGCCTGTTATCGATGTAGTGAGTGTGACAACGCCAGCTACCAACAAACACTCTTACTCTGGAGAGAGGTGATCAGCAATCACCACAAACCCAGAGCGTCTAATTCTGACCAAAATTGGTTCAAGCAGACAAAGAGGAGGACTTCTGATTTACTACAACCGCCTCCGTTTCCGGCCCATTGCATGCCGTCGGTTACACACCATAATAAACTGTTCCCTTTATGCTGAAGGAACAGCTAACTTAACCGTAGCAAAGGATGCTATTTAGCATCTGATCTAATTTCTAACCTGAGGATGGGATAAGATTAACCAGCACCTCACCTGTTGGGTAAACCGCCAGTCAAGGAGGAGACCCCTAGAGGCGAAAAACTCTTTTGCGTTCCTCGCAGTCGAGAAACAAATTTTATTCCAAATACAGGTGAAAAAATGAAGATCCTGTCGCAGAGGAGCACACACGATCAAAAAACTTACGTTTCCAGCCACGCGCCTTTTGAAACTCCTTCCTCTCCCCCCTTCCTCTTCACTCTTCAGGGGATCAATCTCCATGGCAACACCCCCCCTCGAGACTCCATGCCTGGTAGATGCTTTTCCCCTTGAGATTACCTCATCATCGGCAGGCTCTGCTGATTGGTTCCTCTCCGGATCCGCCCCTCATCCTCTTTCTTCTTCGCTGGTGGCCCCCCCTCTCCTATCGTTCCATCCTGGCGTCGAGGAGGAATCAATAAATCTACTTCTGCTGCTTATCCTAGCGATCCTATCGATTTATAAATACATGGTCTGTTTATTACAGGGTATCTGCAGGTTTAAGGGAGCCAAATTTAAGAATTTTTAAGACCTTTTTAAGGCCACTTTGACCAAATTTAAGCTATTTTAAAAATTAAATTTAAGCTATAATTTCCAGCTATTGCCTGGAACCGGTGCTAACCACGTCGCGAACGTGGGATTAGCCATCCAGTTACCATTAAACTTGCCCTTCCCCATGGTGCAAGCTCCCACTAGCTTAACCAGCTAATGTGCTCATCTAAAAAAATAGCCCCCTTTCACAACCAACTGACTGCGTACGCCAACATCGTTCCGCTTACGCCAACATCGTACACAAAAAATGTTGAACACTAACTAGAAATTCCCGAAATTTTTATAGAAATAAAAGAATCTTGTTTATTGGGTCTTTGGTAATTTAAGACCTTTGGAAACTGGATTTAAGGATTATTTGTCATTTTTAAGGACTTTTAAGGCCTTAAATTAGGAAAAGCTAATTTAAGACTTTTTAAGACTTTTTAAGGACCCGCAGATACCCTGTATTAGCTCATTGCACCTGGACTAATAAAACACAATCCTTGCCTCCCTCCCATCTCAAGATGTCAGAAAGGTTACATCAAAAAAAACCTGAGACCGTAACGGCTCATAAAATTTACGACTTCAGGGTGAAACAGCCAAAGACAGACACACACACACACACACACACACAGCAGCAGGCGTCTCGATTCAGATTTCACTTTGAGATGAGGACTTTGTCTCTCCTCAGGGGTGTGAATGTGGACAGGTTCAGAGGTCATGTGACTGTCTTTGGCCGTGAGACGCTGATCCTGCCGCTGTGAAGAAGAGATTCTGTGAACGGTCATGACAGAGGGGTGTGCAGAAACCCGTGTTCAGCCTGGCTTGTTTAACTCTTTAAGGGAGAGTTTACAGTTTCTGAAAGTGGGTTTCTCAGAAGGCAGCAGCTTTGATCTCAGTTTGGAGGACAAGATGAACCCTCTTAGGCTCCGTGCAAGAAACAAACCCCGTGCTGAATGGGGAGAGTTAAAGTTAAAACCACTTTAGCTGGTTTTGCACCAGTCAGTTAGAATGATTGTCTTTTGGTGTCTCCTGTTTTAGTTTGATGCAGCGGAGTTCCTCTGGGCTGTCTTCTAGCACCACTCCTCTTTAATGTCTGCCAGCTCCTCTTTGATTAAATCATGGTTCAGCGTGGTCCACAGGCTGATGACACGCACATCTACATCAGAGCTGAACCATGAACCACCCTCACAGTCCTCTGAATTACCTGCACGACATCAAACATCCACGCCCTGCGCCAGCAAAGAGATCACAACCAAGTAGATGTCTACTGCACGAGCTTGTCCTCGCAGGGTTACAACCCTGGAATAATCATCAGGTCACTCATCCCCTCAGTGAGAGTGTATGACTCCTCAGTGGCAACCTGCTGGGTTCCTTATATAGGAAACTTTGTACTGATTGGCTTAACACCTCAGACATGTGCACCTGCGTGGAAATGATGCGGAACAGCTGGAAGTGAGGCATGATGACGCAGCGTCTCATCAGCGCATTTCCGGAGCAGGAACTCTTTTGGAGCGTCATCATGAAAGTAAGTAAGACCGGTTATTGCTCTTTGTTCACTCTGTGGGAAGGTTGATCAGGTGTGTGTTTGTTACAGCGGCCCTTAAGCGCGTGAGCTACGTTCTAAAAATAACCCGTAAAATCCACACCGTCGTTTTTACGTGTTTCGCGTACGCAGCTACTTCTGGGTCACACACGGAAACACACCAGACTCCGTTTCTCAACGTTTGCTTCCAGCATCTGAGCAGGTTTGGTAAAATCGTACGTTATTAGATGTTTTGAGTTTAACTGAACACAACTACAAACACATGATATTATTTTCAAATGCATTTTGTATGTCAAACACACACTGAGCTGTCTCATTTATGAGACTGGTGACCAAAGCACCTTTGAACCAACACAAAGGAGGCGTCTAAAAGCACACGTGTGAACCTTTAAACCTCATTAACGTTGTTCAGCAGACTAAACGAGGCGGCTCCTGGTGCCGAGCTGATTTCTGTGTGTGATAATCAAACGTCTGTTCCTTTTACGACACTACTGATGCTTTAAACTCTAAACAGAACAAAAGCGAGACCTTAAACATTTTACACATTACAGCAACGCCACATCAGAAAGAGCAGAGACTTTATGTGCTCATGTCGACATTCATGCTTTTTCTGCACACACACTTCTGTTTTACTGTTTCTCCTGTTGCTTGTTGTTGCTGGTGTGCATGAGAGCTTTGTTCTCAGGCTGCAGCAGCTCCTCAGATGTTCAGAGTGATGCTTGATCTGCAGGTTTACCTAGTTTACAGGTGACTGCTAATGCTGCTCGT
Source organism: Nothobranchius kuhntae (assembly GCA_006942095.1). Lineage (NCBI taxonomy): Eukaryota > Metazoa > Chordata > Actinopteri > Cyprinodontiformes > Nothobranchiidae > Nothobranchius > Nothobranchius kuhntae. The sequence continues at coordinate 141,506 of SSNQ01034011.1, forward strand.
AGAATCAAATCTGTTTCCAGCAGGTTCAAAAGAAAAAGCTCAACATGCAAATAAACGAGCCACATATTACAGGAACAAGGAAGCTGTGTGTGTGTGTGTGCATGTGAGGGGGGTGGGTGGGTGGGGGGGGGCTGACAATAGAAGTGCTGCTTCTTCCTCTTTCTCCAAAACCGACAAAAGCCACTGGCGGCATCACCTGGCTGCCTTCCAAGAACACAGCAACAGGATTTAAACTCACCTGAGCTTTTACAGCTCTGGCATCCTTCCAATACACACACACACACACACACACACACACACACACACACACACTTTTAATCACAGGAAAGTAGCCAGCAACGATTTGGCTTCACAGAAATGAGGACTAATCCAGACCTGATTTTAGAATTAAGGCCTGAGATCATTTCAAGTTCAACAGCCTGGAACACACCGGACGCGGAAGCGCGACGGAGCGTCATGGAACGACGAGCGCTTCTAATCGGCGCCCTTGTTAACCTACGCTGTCGGTCGCATCAGCCGCAGAGCGACACGAAGGCTCGCGCCGTGCTGCCATCGCTTCGGCGTGAGCTCTATTTTTTCATGAGCCGCGTCAATTCTGGCAGGAAGCCAAACCAAAGCTGAAGGGGCAGGCTGGTAAATTTTACAAAATAAAATAAGAATTTTCAAAATCAAACACCACAATTGATAAATGTGATCATTTTTGTGTATCTAAACAGACTAGCATTGAAAATGAACAAACACACACACATACACACACACACAGAGCAAGGGCACAGGGGTGGGGGTTTGGACAACATTAGGCGTGAGCAGAAGCGCTCGCTTATGTGAACAGAGGAGGAGCGGACAGCGCACAAATTTCGTGAGCGACTTTGCGGTGCTTCGCAGCTGGTGTGCCAACACATTCTCACACCCAGGGCGTCAAAATAAAACGCTTGTGACCAAGCCTCAATATATGACGAATCGGGACGCCCCAGCGCATCAGGAGACGACCATCAGGGACAAACCGCTGACATAGCGTCCCAGAGTGCCTGTATCCGACACCTGTGGTGGGACGGACACTAGAACGACTTGTGAACTACTTAACCTTCCCCTCACCCCAATCCTAACCTTAAAGGGGCATTATGGAAGTTTGACAGCCAAAACACGTATAGAAATAATAAATGTCTTCTTCATACATTCTCCTGCAATGCCCTGGTCCTGTAGAATGAGCCCTGGCATTTTTACTGTGATTGCCTGTTTTTCTGTAAAATCACAGAAAAAGAGAGATGCTCGGGTCGAGCAGGCTGCTTCATGCGCGTTCACGCTCAGGCATCGCCCGTAGCATTTGCTATCCGTAGCTTTAGCAGCAGAGAGAGAGGCAGTGCCACTTTGTCGCTGTTCCTAACGCCTAGTGACAAAGCTAGCTACATTTCTGAGGACCTTAGCTACTTTCTGTAGAACTTTCTTCTAGATATTTCCTGCTAATTAGCAACAAAATAGCCATTTTCACTCCGAACCGTTCTTTGTTTCAGCTGTCATCAAGGATATAAATGTTACAGATATTGTAAATGTTACTAGAGTGTAGCTCACCTAGTAAGACGTCTGACTCTCATGCAGAAGACCCGGGTTTGATTCTGGATGTGAACATAGTTTATTTAGAGTTTCTTTTTTACATTAATGGTATATTTTTTACAGTAAGATGCCTAAATTTTTATTTGAGACTCGCCGAACGGCATTGAATTCACAGATAAAAAAGATGTGGGTTCAACTTTCATTTTGGAACAGTTTTTCAAGCAAGGGAAGGGAATGATCTGAGCATGCAGGAGGACTGACCCATCATAAACCTTTGTCGGCTGTGCTGAAGAGAAAGGTACAGAACCACATTATTTAATTAATTAGCTGCACGTTCTCCTGTCCTCTGTCCTCCGGGCCACACACACACACACACACACACACACACACACACACACACAGGACTGTCTCAGCTGTCATTTTCATTAAGGAGTGTGCACGTACAGCATGCGCGTCTCGTGCACGAGCCTACTATTGAAGCTGCCGTTACGCTTTTGGCCTGAGGGGGGCAATCGCGAGCATAAAAATTCAAAAGTCCGAAAAGTCCCTTTAAGGTCACAATTTATGGACCTTAAGATTAGGCTGGGGGAGGGGAAGGTTAAATAGTCGCATAATGACCGTGCGACCGCGCGCGTCAAACAGTGACGCCAGCGGAGCCACGTGACCCCGAGTGTCCCTGATCGTCGTCTCCTGACTCGCTGGGGCGTCCCGATTCGTCATATATTGAGGCTTGGTCACAAGCGTCATATTTTGATGCCTTGGGTGTGAGAATGTGTTGGGTGTGCTCCAGGCGTAAAACAAATTAAAACCCTTTGAAGTTGTAGATCAAAGATGGCAGGCGGAGGAGAAGCAGAACGCGGCCCTCTGTTCTCCGCTACAGGGTTAGGGCTAAATTCATGTTTCAGCTTTGAAACTTCTAGAAAAACCAGATGAACGAATCTGGAGCTCTCACCTTTGTGCTGATGGTGTGGCTCTGTCACACACCAACGACCTTTAGGGGAGTCGTGAGGTTCTGACCCAGAACGGGATGAAGGTTGTCTCTTGGTTTGGGGTGAAAGAGCGAAGCAGAGGAGGAGGTTAAGAGTTCTGGAGTCAGATCAGGTTTCCATATGAGGATCTGTTCCTGGTCCATCTCAGCTCCAGATTTAGGTTCATGACAGAAAGAATGAACTCTTCTTTACAAACATCTAAAATTTAGGCTCAGATCAGATTTGAGCTGCTCCTCCTCTTCAAAAAGAGTCAGCTGAGGTGGTTCTGAGTACTTCAGGGTTCCTCCTGTTCTGGGAGAAGATCCTGGGATAGATCTAGAACATGGAGAGATCACCTAATTCTTTGGGTCTGGGAAAACTCTCCCAGATTTAGAATCGCTGGTCGAGTTTTCCTCCTGACCTTTTGATCTTAGGACTCGACCTCAGACGGGTAGATGGGAGTAGATCCGAGGTGATGAGACACATGAAAGTCGAACACCGAGTCTCTCCAGTACGTGTCCCTATAACCATCGGGAAGGTCCAACATGGCTGGTCCTTTTCTTGCTATTGTTGCGTCACCGTTGGCCCGTTGCTGCTCCTCTGCAGCAGCTCTGAAAACTGCTCTCAGGTCAGCTGGCAGGACTCGGATCAGACCTGTAGAACTTGGGTTTCCCGGTGAAGAGGTCGGCATCGCAGCGTGACGCTAACACGTCCGAGGGAGCGGCCAAACACCAACGTGTCACATACCTCAGACTCCAGCGCGGCTCACTCTCATCTCATGTCAGGCTCACACTGGAACCGAACTAGCGTACGGGGCACCGCCTTAAAAAGCACATTAATGCCCAAAATATGTAGGATCTAATTTAACTAACATCACAAAGAGCGGTTGGGGTTGCTGGTTCACATCCAGATCTGTGAACTGGAGTTATGAACGTGTGAATGAACAATAAAAAGTTAAAATAACAGGAAAACTTTATAAATGCAGTCTGCTAACATGTTAAATCTAAATATTCATAATCAAGTCTAGGTTCAATGTCTTTGTTTTAAATACAGAACGTTGAGTCTAAACCTTTAGAATTAAATCAAATATATTAAATGACATTTAAACATTTAGGATCAAGTCGTAAAGTTATGCAGACATGTTTATGACGGTAAATCTAAATATCCAGAATAAGCTCTAAATATGTAATATTAAATGTTTGTATTTAAAATCTATTTTAAATACACATGTGACTAGGAGACACTGCTGGCAGCAGGACGGCTTCGGGGGCCTGATGGGAAGTGAGGAGGGAAATTAAGGAAGGTGACTTCCTGTTGCGAACAGTCAGAGGGAAACCATTAACTCCTGTGTGATGCAGATATGAGCGAAGCTTTGTGTTGGCTCGCCAGGCCGAAGTAAAACCGGCACCAGGGTCCGGTGTGGCATGGAATGAGCCTACGAACCGATAGGAGCTAAAACACTATTTCAAATCCATTTTAATAAGTGAGACTTTATAATTATTAAGTAGTTAGCTAATTACAGGCCAGTTACCATAAAGGGATGTGAAGGTTTGGACAGCTTCAAGTTTATGGGATTTACAGAAAGTTCAATAGTTGTTTAAACTACATTAGACACACATTTGGACACTGTTGTCATTTTATTTATTCCAAAACAAACAAACAAACAAAAAAAACTAGTTACTGGAAGTCAGAATTGGTTTGGTACAGGGTATCTGCAGGTTTAAGGGAGCCAAATCTAAGACTTTTTAAGACCTTTTTTAAGGCCACTTTGACCAAATTTAAGCTATTTTTACAGTAAAATTTAAGCTCTAATTTCCAGCTATTGCCTGGAACCGGTGCTAACCACGTCGCGAACGTGGGATTAGCCATCCAGTTACCATTAAACTTGCACTTCCCCATGGCGCAAGCTCCCGCTAGCTTAACTAGCTAATGTGCTCATCTAAAAATAGCCCCCTTTCACAACCAGCTGAACGTGTACGGTTCCGCTTACGCCAACATCGTACACAAAAAATGATGAACACCAACTAGAAATTCACCAAAATTTTATAGAAATAAAAGAATCTTGTTTATTGGGTCTTTGGTAATTTAAGACCTTTGGAAACTGTATTTAAGAATTATTTGTCATTTTTAAGGATTTTTAGGGCCTTAAATTTGGAAAAGCTAATTTAAGACTTTTTTAGGACCCGCGGACACCCTGTGGTAAGCTCGGTGACCCTTGACCCCCGTACACAGCAGAATAGGGAGCCTAAGTCACGCCCATCTACTTCTGGACCACGAACAAAAAAAACAAATGCAAGTCAACAGGGCTAAAAAGGCTCTTTTCTCACTCCACTTGTTGTGTTCCATAGATTTCACACATGATGTCCGTGAATTTTAAAGATGCATTTTAATACAGAGAACGCGCTTATTTTCGAACGGGGGAAACGCTATTTTACGTTTAGAAAATAGCGTTTTTAGTAGGGATGTGAATCGTAGAGCAACTCACGATTTCATTCGATTCCGATTCTCGGGGTGCCGATTCGATTCAGAATCGATTCTCGATTTAAATCGATTCACAATCAGTATTAACAAAGAGTGTCAGCTCCAGGATGAACTACTTTGTTGTACAAGTTAGTTAAAGCTATGGGACATTGTTATTAGACTTTAAACTGGTCATGCTCCAAAAATGCAGATTTACAGTGTAAAATAAAGTGATTCTAAAACTGTAAACAGAAACAATCTTTTGACCAAAAGGCAACATTTATTTTTGCTTACCTTGTAAAATATAACAAATCTGTAGTTACCTAACAGTAGCTTTGAAAGTAATACGGTCAATTACTTTTCAAGTATGTGTAGAAACAAGTTACATGAGTAATCCTGAGTACTCATTTATTGACTTAGAAAATAAATATGAGAATATCTCAAATTTCTGAGTATGGAACAAATGACATTCAAGTGTCCTCTTATCAGCAGATTCAAACATAAATCATCTCAATTTATGGGACCATAAAAGTAAACGGAGTACTGACCAGGGATGAGCCGGATACTCGTTTCAGACGAGTATCCTGTACGGATAACGCATTTTTGACGAATACGAGCATGAAACGAGTAAAACGAGTCATTATCTGTAATCGTGCTGAAGGAAAATCTTCATTGGGTAACTGACTGTCTTCACGCTCTGTGATTGGCCATCACATAGAGCGCCTGCCCCTCCCTACTTACAAAACTCTCTAGCCGACCGGGAGCGCAGTCCGGCCGGCTCATCCACGCACACACACAGACAGTAACGGATCGCGCTGTGATGGCTTCACTGTTGCTCACGTTTCTTCAGTTTTCCCTAGGTTTTCTTCAGCTCGCCTCTTTTTCGGTTGAATATTTAAAGTTACTTTTTTCGTAACTGACATGGTGCATTTGACAAGACAGAGCTGACGTGCTGTTGTCACTACCTCCGCTCCGGTTTTTTATTTTTT
>SSNQ01034011.1:156126-172957 GCA_006942095.1 Nothobranchius kuhntae
TGATTTTCTGTTCTACGCAGTAAAATCTCTGCAGAAACTTTAAAACCTGCTGATCTACCTAAAATAACACACACAGACTAATAAAGTATTTCAAAAGTATATTTTCGTGTCCTAGATGTTTGTTTTTCTTCCATATTTGAGCTTTATACACACTTGAGGACGCTGAAGTTACACACTGTTCCTCTGGGACATCCACACAGACTCCCGATCCTGGAGCCTTTACGCACCGCACACTGCTCACCTGCATCACACTGAGACACACACACACACACACACACACACACACACACACACGTTTGTGGAACAGCAGTCTGAGGGGTGAAGACTGAAAACTCAAACGTGGGACAGACGGACGCGTGTCCATGCTTACAGGTGGAAGCCGGCCGAGCTTCTTCTCAGACGACGGCAGCTGTTTGTTCCTCAGCTTCTCCAGAACTTCCTGCAGAGCTTCTATCTGAGAACAGAGAGTCAGACGTAAGGAGCTGCTGCTGGAGGGTTCACCAGAACATCAGACATGGAGACGTTTCCCCTTCAGGATGAAAAGATTTAGATCCATCTTCATCGCCTGACCTTCAACACTCACCAGCTCCTTCTCTTCTTCGGTCTTGATGACTTCAAATTCCAGCGATCGCTCCTCGATCAGCTCGTCGCAGCTCCCCAAAGCCACCAGCAGCCAACATGAGGCGCTGAGGAGCAGCATCCTGCGTGGGACCATGGTGCTGACGAATGCTGAGGAACCTGGGACCTGTACCTGCCTGTCGGACACTGATGCTCGGCCAGAGCCCGGCTGGTTTATACTGCTGGAGATCTGAGGTCACTCTGACAATATTTACCCTGAGGAGGAGGCAATCAGACGGCCGACCTCCAAGGTCAGATGAGGGAAGAACTTATGCTCCCTCAAACAAGACGGTGGCGCGACACACCTGCCCTCCGGGATGCGGATGAGAGCAGCTGTGACGCAGTCTCTCGTAACGACCCGTTTATTTCCATCAGGTGTGAGGAACATCTGCTACGGCTCAGGTTTAGCGTTCTCCCGTCTGAGCCTCGACATTAAAGGCCAATTAATTAATTATGGATTTCTGGTTAATTTCTTTCGTCCAAATGTAAAACACCCCTACAGAATGGAGGGGCGGAGTCAAGCAGATGGACCCACCTCCTAAATCCAGACGGATGAAAATTTGTGGAGCGCTGCAGAAATTGTGCTCAGAGAACATCGGAAGCCTAGACTGGTCCGGTACTCATTCCATCCTTTAAGCTCCTCCCTCTGTGGACATGTCCCTTCAGCCAATCACCTGTTTCCATTTAGTCCTGCCTTCTCCATCCACTATTCTCACAACTCATGTCCTCTCACCACATCCATACATCTCTATGCTGGTCCTCCTCTCAGTCTCCTTCTACCTATGTCATCACTGTCTCTGTCCTGGACATGTCCATTTCAGTCTGTCCTCTCTGACTTTATGTCCACAACATCTAGCATGAGCTGTCCCTCTGATGGCTCTATGTTCATTCGCCGTGCTTCCTGTCCATCAGCCCCTCCCCGTGAGCTGTCCAGCAGGAAGAGCTGCGACTCCTCAGGTCTTGGTGTCATTGCTCACGTCAAAGTACACAAAGCTGTAATCTCCGACAGGTGGGGTCAGCGTAAACCAGCCGCCCGGTCTGAAATTACAGTCCAGCGGTACGAAGACGAAGCCTTGAGAGTAAAAACACAGTAAAACCAACTCTTTTATTAACAAAAGGACTTTTCTCTGAGACGTCGGTTTGCTGTCGCAGCACTCAGACCATCTCTCCGAGACAAACTTTAAATTACAAACTGTAAACAAAACACCAAGAGCTTTTCTTAACCTCAAACTAAACATAAATATTTCTTAAAATAAAATCGTTCACGTGAACAAAATCATGCAAATCCATTCCAAATTACAACAAAACCAAACCAGAAAACATCTCCTGGCTGCATCTCAGACCTAAAGGAGAAAGAAAAAATTAAGTATTAATCACGAATGTCTAATTCTGGATTTCAGACCTTTTACCTAAATCATTTCTACTCGCTATTAGTTGTGTTAGTCCCGGAACAAGCTCGTAGTTTATTCTGTTCTCTCCAAGGTCAGAGCTCCAGACCACAGGTCCGTACAGAACAGAACCATCGTGTTTCACCCCAGATTTCCACCGGCCATGAAAGCGGTCTCGTAACGTAAGAGCGGCGTTCTATTCGTGAGCTCATTTCCAACCGGGATCTATTCTGACCCCAAATAGGACTGAAAGTGTTCCACACAGCTGATCCCTACATTGGCTACCTGTTAAATTCAGAATAGATTTAAGATCCTTCTTCTCACATATAAAGCTCTTAATAATCAAGCTCCATCATAGCAGGCAGAGCTGGCTCCAGCCAGAGGACCGATCCATCTTCCGCCTCTCCTCGCCGCTCGGACCCATTCCACCTGACCATAGGCCCCTCCCCTCTCCCCACATAATCAAATTAATTAACATTCCTAGGATCCCACGCTCATGAATCTACCTGCAGCGGTCAGCAGGAGCAGCCAGCAGGCAGGGAGCTTGACCGTCGCTGTTATCTGACATCAGATGTGCTCACAAATAAAAATGTTTCAGGGGAAAAGCTTTTTTTCTGTCACTAACTGAATACAGGTGTGTGTTTGAACAGGATACTGACTCAAATAAAGTCATTTTACTTTTATTCTGAAATGTTTATTTTACTTCTGCAGCAGCGTTCACTTCAGAACCAACCTTCTTGAATCCTTCTCAATAAGAGTCTGAAAATTAAGCAGAAACATAAAAATAAGCTTCTCACGAGGTTAATGTGTGTGTTTAGGACTCTTATTGTGAAGGAATCGAGTATGTCAGGTGAGTTTTATTGTGTATGCTGATTATTCCCAGAATCTTTTGCTGGAATAATAACAAAACCAGTAAAAAAAAAAAAAAAACACTTGGTGCTGGAGAATTTCCTCAAACGGTTCTAAAAATACTTCTTTCTTGAATTAATGTCAACATTTTTTGAACATTTCTGGTTGTTTTTGGTCCGTATTTGGACATTTATTTCAACAATAAAAGCTTCAAATTGTTTACAATCACGAGCGGCTTTTCAGAAGAAATGTCTTAGGAAAGTTAAGTTGAGCTACAAATTAGGCTTAAGGCTGTACCCAACCCTGGTCCATTCGGTCCCAATAGACTGGGTCCTTCCTCACCACTAAGACCGGGTCAAAAAGCTCCATCATGCATCAGTGATCTGATTGTTCCATACGTTCCTAACCGAGCACTTCGCTCCCAGACTGCAGGTCTACTGGTGGTTCCCAGAATATCTAAAATTAGGACAGGAGGCAGATCTTTTAGTTGTCAGGCTCCTCTCCTGTGGACCCAGCTTTAGTCCGTGAGGCAGACACCTTGTCTACTTTTAAGAATAGGCTTAAAACATTTTTATTTGATAGGGCCTATGGTTAAAATCTGATGTTAGCCTAGATCTGGACAGGTGGGGGAGTAGAGGGAGGTGGAGTGTACAGTCGGTAAAGACGGCTCTCCCGTGCCCTGCCTCCAACATGCCTCCATCTAAATAGGATAGATTATCCAGAGTTATCTCTGTAGTTATGCTGCTATAGGCTTAGACTGCTGGAGGACACACTGACCACTGTCCACACTCTACTACTTTCTTCTACAGTCTGCTCTTTAACTGTATTATTTCCTGCTATTTCAGCTGTTAACTTTATTTTCTCTCTAAGTGTTTTTCTCCCCAGAAGAAGCTACAACGATGTTCTGCTGAGCTGTGGTGGCCTCATGGAGGGGGCCATCGTCTAGCACACTGCTGCTAACCACTTAAACATTCTCCCTCTCCTGATAATAACTTTTTACTCTCTTTAACGTTGGATGTGCTACTACTAGTTTACCCGTTTAATTATAGATCCACTAGGATAAATACAATAAAATTTATCTTTCACCAAATAGAATATTTACTAAGAAATCACAATGTTTTGTTTGTTTGTGTGTGTGCGTGTGTGTGTGTGTGTGTGTTCTGTCTTCTCCATCCCCAGTGAGTCGTGGAGGATGGCTGCTTATACTGAGCCAGGATTCTCTGGAGGTTTCTTCCTGTTAAAAAGGAGTTTTCCTCTCCACTGTCGCTGCATGCTTGCTTAGTATGAGGATTGCTGTAAAGACTCTGACACTAGTCAGTGACTCGATGCAACCTGCTGGGTTCCTTATATAGGAAACTTTTTACTGATTGGCTTAATGACCTGACCTGTATTGGAATGTTTACGTGAAGGTCCTTGAGACGACTCTGGTCGTGATTTGGCGCTTTATAAATAAACTTGAATTGAATTGAATCCCATGACATCATGAAATCATGGAGGAATTGCAACGCCACACATTCAAACACAACAACAACCAAGAAGACAGCTGCATGGAAGAAATGTCTGTGGGTTATTTTGTGTTCTGTTTACATCGCTTACAGAAATGACGTACTGCACGTGACCTTTATTTTGTAAGTTTCCAGATGATCTATGCTGCTTTTCAATTCCATTCAATAATACTTTATTAATCCCAGAGGGAAATTAGAGACTGTGTTTGACTTCCTGTCTGCCTCAATCTAAACAGCCGAGTTTGACGTGTTTTGGAGGTGTAGCGCGTCAAAAACAGACTCGAAACGTAATGATAGCATGCCCTCACTTCTGGGGCGTGTCCAACATGTCACACTGCTGCCGGTGGAAAGGAACTCATCCACTATAATGGCGGATAATTACCGCGTAGTATGTTTCGCCACGCTTTGATGTGCAGTGGAAAGAAGGGGTCAGCTCTTTAACTGGTGAGTTGGGTCTTTTAGGGTGTTGAGTTTGAACCAAGTCCTGGTGAGTCAGCCATGCTGAAGTTCTACTGATAACACAATTCAACCAGAAGACATCATGTGATCGTTTCAGAACAACACAACTAGAACTGGAGACATCGGAGGAAAGTCGCTGAGCTCACGCAACAGTCGGGTGTCAGTGAGCCACGTGTCAACAGTTTGTACTTACAGGGTCCAGACACGCGTTCAGCGTGGACTTTTAGCATCGTCTTTGGAAGAAGACTTGAACTGCTCACGAGTCTGAAACATATAATCAGACTTATTAATAATAATAATTTTTACCCACAAAATGTTAAACTCACATCTAACACTCATAGTGGTAAACTGCACACACACACATATACATATTTACATATATATACATATTTACATATATATACATATATACACATATATACACACATATATACACATGTATATAAACACACATATATATATATATATATATATATATACACATATATATATACACACATATATATATATATATATATACACACATATATACACATATATATATATACACACACATATATACACATATATATATACACACACATATATACACACACATATATAAACACACATATATATATATATATACACATATATATATACACACATATATATATATATACACACATATATATATATATATACACACATATATATATATACACACATATATACACATATATATATACACACACATATATACACATATATATATACACACATATATATATACACACATATATAAACACACATATATATATACACACACATATATACACATATATATATACACACATATATATATACACACATATATAAACACACATATATATATATATATATATACACATATATATATACACACATATACACACATATATACACATATATATATACACACACATATATACACATATATATATACACACACATATATACACATATATATATACACACATATATATATATATACACACATATATATATATACACACATATATATATATGTACATACATATATATATATATATATATATACAGTGTCAGGCTATTAACAGCTATGCATTACGGGGCTCCCAGGGGCAGATAAGAGTTGGTCTCTCTCCGAGAATAATTATGAATTTAACAATGATTACTGCCTGATGACATTTTCCCACACCTGCAAAGTTCACTGGAAGGACACAAACCGAGGACAATATTTTCCTGATATAGGGTTTATTACTCAAGTAAGGGTAAAAAGTATCTGATTAGAAGGCTACTTGAGTACTGAGTATCATCTGATCTAATATTTTTAAAATGATGACATCAAACAGACATAAAATAAGAAGTTATGGGCAAATATTGGTATTTTAAAGATTAAAGGGGAAAAATGTAAACAAATAAACAACATAATTACAAAATAACACATTTTAGGCTAAATTTAGACACAAACTGAGGACAATATTTCCTGATATACAGGGTTTATGTAGTTGTCTGCAAATGTAACACATTTAAAAAATACCGCGATAATACCGGAAACCGTGATAATTTCGGTCACAATAACCGTGAGGTTACATTTTCACACAACCCTACTTTAAACAGGTGAGATGACACATCAGTGGTGGACGTGTTACTGACCATGTAGCAGCCGGTGTGAAAACCACACAAGTACCACAGCATCAGCATGCTGCTGATGACGTTGATGTCTGGAGAAATCTCGGCATCTTTCCCACTAAAGGCCCAGGAAGGCAGCGGCGGAGGAGAGAAGGAGGGCAGAAGGTTCTGAAGATTAAAAACACATCCAGCATCAGAATGAGTTTCAGTAGCACCACTAGCCATGAGTCAGTCTGTCCCACCATCCATCTGGGTCAGAACCAGGTCTCCCTTAGAAAAGCAGCAGTTCTGTTATTCTGAATCAAAACAAACTTAAGAGTCAAAAGCTGCATGAAAATATTGTCTGAATTATTTCTTGAGAATCAAACTTAATCCTGAGTTCAGAGGTCAAAGTTAGACTTTGGTGCTCATGTAAGAAATGTTGAACTTGCCCAAGAAAATAAAGGGATGTTACTGAAAAGTTAAATATGACAAAAAATACGTTTCCAATCACAAAGTTTACTTTAGAAACATGTTTGTTGTAAAATAAAAGGTCAGATTTACCTCCAAACCCATCCGAGGAGGAGGAAAAGGTGGGAAGAGCAGGTTGCTGCTTGGTTCAGCTTCCATCCCAGCTTGGTTCTGATTCCAGGTTTTATCTCTCACCTGCTGAGAAAATCACAAGTTTGATGTTGCAGCGTCATGAATGGCCTCTAATTTGTGACAAAGGTCACATTTTCCCAGCTGGGTCGACTGTAACTTTGCCCCACAGATTAACAAGCGAGGAGCCATGATGTCTGCTGGAAATCATCTTCATCTGCGGCGGTTCCGTCCCAAGCTGAAGGACACTTCAAGATTCCAATTACAATTTCAAATAATAATTGCAATAAACCCTTTAACTTTATTACTGTTTATTATAATCATCAACAATAATCATCATGGTTCATTATAAATGCATTCAATTAATGGACTCTTTGGTTAATAATAATTGTTTATAATCGAGGGACGTGGTTCAGTAAACCAGAAGGTCATCTCGCTCATAACCAGCCTCATTCAGAAGGGATATCCGGGGTAAAGGGTAACATCATCACGTCTTTTACTCATGACCACGCTTTCTGAGGCTGAGAGTGGGCGTGCTCTAAAGGTTTCGTTAAAACCGAATTCCAGCAGCAAAAGTTCAGTTCTTGAACCAACCACCATCCTGAAGAGTAAGGGTCGGCCACCCTGAAGCTTCCACCTGCTGTTCTGTCACGCCGATAGAATAGCTTCGAATAAACGCACCTGTAACCAGCTGACGCAAAACTCCTTCTGAATTATTGATTTTGAGAGTTAAGACGAGAAACTCCTTCAGAGTTACGCCAGAAGCTCGACACTGTGTACCCTGCGACATCTTTGGACCAGAGAGTCGGTTTTACGCGAGTCTTCGCTACCGGACCGGGTACCCTGAGGCTGACAACATCCTCCCTCGACCTCCGGATCCGCACAAGGGTCGTCTGAATGGGTGAGGTACCACACAGGTGGTGTCTGATGCTGTTCTCTCTAAGTAACGACCGAGTTAGCTGCAACAAGCATTCACCCAGAACGAGTTCCTCTCTCTGAAAGAAACCTTCTGAGAATCCATTCACGCACCCAAGCTCTCATTTCATTTTAGCTTTCCATCCAGACACGGGTAAAGCTTCTGATACCAAGTTTAATATCAAAGCTGGTAAATTGTCATTTTTAATTGTACAATGTACAATGTTTACTTTACTATCAAATATTTGTGCAGAAAAACCTGAAAAATTCATTCTTTGGGTCATTTATTTTGTTAAACCTTAGAAAAAATAAATCACAAAAGCGGAAGAAGTGCTCCTGCTGCAGACAGGAGACCATCTCTGATGGATTACAGGGCAAATTACCAACAGTCAATCTGTGGTTTTCAGCAGGTTTATTTTTATTTTGGCAAGATCAGAGAAGAGGCACGTCAGTCATCTCGTTCGACTGCTACGGCTGGAACCTTTTGTGTTGTGTTTTCATTGCTTTTCCCACATTGCTGCTGCATCTGAGGAGCACGCCCGCAGACTCGGCCATTTGCTCCTCCCTGCACCAGCTGTGCCCTGTTTTCATCAGCTACTGGTTGTTTAAAGGCCCTGCTGGAGCTCCTCGTGGGGACAATAGTGCAGAAGTGCCTTTTCTCTGGTCTGTTGTCTCCCACTTGGGGCTTTGATATCGAGTGATGATAAGAGATAAGAGTAATGGGTAATCTGTTACCTTTGTGAGATTCTGTGCTCTCTTTAGAGTAGTTAGTTCCTTTTTGTTAAATTTTATTGTGTGAGCCTGTTTTGGTTAAATGTTCATCTCTGGGGAAAAGACCCTTTTTGTTCCATTGTGGTTTCTTGTCTAGAATAAACTACAAAAAAAAGAAGAGAAAACCTCTGTTAACATTTGCGTCACGCGTCCTCCGTGTTACCCCAGGCCTCCTAGACACCTGGGTAGCAACACCGACGATTTAAAGCTTTTTATCGGGCCGTATTAAAACGTGTCAGTAATTTCCCACGTGTTTTCTCAAACTCCAGTGGAACTGCCCCCGCTGTGATACCGCGTGATACTGCAGCGCCGCGTCAACCAACAGAACACTACAACATCCAGAGCCTTAGGGAACTCTGGGCGGACTTCATCCAGCCCCAGAACATTGCCACCAAGGAGCTTTTTGACCACCTCAGTGACCTCATCATAAGAGATTAGAAAGCCCAACCCAAAGTCCCCGGACTCTGAGGCCCTGTCCACACGTAGCCGGGGATCTGCTAAAACGTAGATATTTTTCTACGTGTTGGCCTGTCATCCACATGAAAACAGTTTTTTCACATGAAAACGGATCTTTATTAAAAACTCCGGCCAAAGTGAAGATCTGCGTTTTCTCCGTTTTGGGTGTCTGCGTGTGGACGGACAAAACCGGAGTTTTAAGGTCCGCAACGTCACTTTCCGCGACAAAAAAATGCTGACATCACGTGTTTGACCTGTGTTTACACTAGCCGACAGCATGGATGCCCTCAGAGCTGCGCTCGCTTTATCACTTGTCCAAGCGCTTTTTGCTCGTTTGTGTTTGCAAGAGGAATTACTGCTCCTTGCGGAAGACCACAGACGAAGGACGAGGTTAAGAACGGGGGAAGTACTGCCGCCTACAGGTCTGGCATGTCCTTAACAACGTATTTATCCGGGTACGTGTGGACAGAGTTTTTTTTTTAAAAACGAGGTGGTGTGGATGCAAGTTTTTGGAGGGGCGGATATTCGTTTTTAAAAAAACCCGGCTACGTGTGGACTAGGCCTGATTCCTCACCAGAAGACATGCCGGTGAGATTGAGGAGGTCTTGAAAGAACTCTTCCCACCGATCCATGTCTCATGTAGAGGTCGGCAACACACCACCCCAAACTATAAGCAGTGTTGGTAGCACACCGTTTCCCTCTGAGGTGCCGGATGGTGGACCAGAATCATCTCGAAGCCGTATGAAAGTCTTTCTTAGAGCTGAGGAAAATAATCAAATAATGGATGCATCGGGACGCGGACATAAACGATTCTGCATCGTAGAAGAGTACGCCATAATCGATTATAGTGGAATGTAGTTTTGTTTTTTTAACGGCGGCACCAACGCACCATCCAAATCTGTCAGAGTGAGCGTCCTCCACATTTACCTCCGCCTTAATGTGGTACTGCAGGGCTGAGCGCTGGAGTTGTCACCTGAGACCAAACCGGAACCAAATCAGCCCGACCGGTTGTTGGATTTGAGCCGTGAATTAAGTTAATTGAGCGGGTTGTCGTGCGGCGCGCTCCGCTCGCTCGATCAGCAACTGAGAGAGAGAGAGAGAGAGACACTGTCTGCTCACACAAGAGAGAGGATCGGAGGACGCTCCTCCAAACCGATGCTCCAAACATGCGTTATTATTTTCATAATTTAATTATTATTTCTCCTGGAAGCGCTCAGTCAGACTGCTTGTTGTAATGTAGGGAGAACCGGTCTTGCGGAGGGGGCGGGGTCAATGACGGTGGCCGCAGCGTGATCGTCTGTCTCTTTTATTTAGGGACACGGAGAAATTAAAAGGAGAGAGAGATAGAAGATAGAAGTTCTTGTTCCACTTTATTCTTTTGTTTCATGAAGATAAACTGATGTTAATTTCAGCTTAAATAGAAACTGGGAGGAAGCTTTGGTTCATTTTAGGTTACAGGAAAGTTATCTCCTATCTGCTCCTCCAGAGACAGCATGGACATGAGGGTCACATGGTGAGGGTCACACAGGACAGGTTAGTGGAAAGGTTTGTAGTTAGCTGGTTAGTGAAGGAGATCCATCAGCTGGGTAATTTAATCCTAATCCAGCCCACATCCTTCTGCTGGTGTTATTATCAGAAAGAATAAAACACACATCTTAAATGTTATTGGAGTGTAGAATTAGTTTTATGTTTTATTATTTTCTGCATCAAACAGAACTTGATTCATTCTCCAACATGTCAGAAACGAACCACTGGGTTCAAATGAAATTAAGTCAAACATTTCATTTGGCGTTATTTCTGACACCCTTCAACTGTGGCATAAATATTTGACTCTAGAGCTGCTCAGAGACATTAAACACTCATATATGAACACATTATGTATTTTATTATTACATTATGTGTCCTGTAGGTTTTCAGTACTTTTTTAGATTTTGTGAGTTTTTGCAAAGCGTGTTTTTCTCAGCCTGAGGCGTGGTGTTGAACGAGGAAACAGACTGTTTTACTTTGTTAAATCTTCTTAAATGTTTAAATGTTTTGTCCTAACCTGTTGTGAATGGAGAGCTTTGAGGGATGGCAGGTTGTGTCAGTTACGTTTTAGATAAAAAAATAAAAAGCAATTATCTGACATCTTCTATTTATCGATGAAAACAAATCAATATGAAATAATCGTGATGCATCGGGATATCGAATCGAATTGAATCGGGAGACAAGTGAAGATTCACACCTCTAGTCTTTCTCCATGGTTTCACCAAACTCCTCCCACGCCCGAGATTTGCCTCCACACCCACCCGGGCCACATTCTGCTTGGCTTGCAGGTACCCACCAGCTGCCTCTGAAGTCCCACAGGCCAAAAAGACTCTTTTCACCTGTCCCAATCGGATTTCACCGAGGAGTTTATTTGTGGTAAAGGGCCAGTGTTACATATAGCACCTTCAAGAGTCCTAGAACCCTCAAGACGCGTTACAACGCAATCAGTCACTCACCCTTTCACACCCTGGTGGCTACATTGTAGCCACAGCTGCCCTGGGGCACACTGACAGGCGCCACCAGTTCCTCCAACCACCACCAGCAGGGTTGGATGTCTTGCCAAAGGACACAACAGCAGCATCAGACCGAGCGGGGCTGAAACCCGAAACCTTTCGGTTACGGGGCGGGCACTTGTGTCATCAGTAACGAAAACTCACCGTGGAGCAGTTTTCATCATCTCTCCCTCCTGACTTCTCCTCCCTCCTTCGTCTCCTCTCCACATTACTGGTGGACTTGGTCTTCCAGTTGCTGCCCTACAGAAACACACACACACACACACACACACATATATATATATATATATACACACACACACACACACACACACACACATATATATATATATATATACACACACACACATATATATACATATACACACACACACACATATATATATATATATATATATATATGTGTGTGTGTATACGTATCTATGCGTTTCGAGTGTTATCCGTTCTTTTATAATCCGTTGTTGAATTGTGATCGGCAGAAGCTTTTCTGGTTCGCGCCTCACTTTTTTTTACAGCAGCGGCCCAAAACGATCTCCTAACACATGGATGTTCTGCTTCCTGATCACGTGATGTGTGACGTATGCGGATGAAGATCGGCTTTAGAGCTGAGATGTTTGTTCTCACGGTGTGGGGGCTCGTCCGACGCCCACACAGTAAAAACATGCAAAGACGACTTTAGTCGTCATTGGCAGTGAACAAGTTAATCTCCACAATGGCTAATAGCTATACTATGTTAGAGCATTGTTAAGAGGCATTAAACGTGTTTAAGATCATTTGTTTTCCAAATTTGCCTTTGCAGCTTAAAAAGTATTCGGCCCGATATCCATCAGGATTAAATCCCACCTGCTGCACCCCCTCACCTTGGCTGCGGACACGGAGGCTCTGCTCGGGCCGTGAAGTTCATTGTGGCTCAGAAGGCTGCTGATGTCCAGCTCCTCTTCGTTGTTGTACTCGTCGTAGCGAACACAGCAGCGCTGACCTTTGACCCACTGAATTACAGCCGGGTAAACTAAACCATCCACAGAATAAACAGCCCGACACCGAGAGCCGGGCTTCCAGTCCTGAAACACAAAACCAACAGCGCACAAACTACTTTTATTTCATTCAGTAAGTTCATTTGACGGAAAGCTTTACTGTAATATTTTAAAGGCCCCGTGTGTGAATTCCATTGAAATCAGGATGAAGAAATGCGACTCTTTAGCGCCGTGCAGTTCAGAGAAAGTATTGCAGCTACGGTGGCTCACTCATGAGTTTGATCGTAAAATCAGTTTCCAACCTGTCTAGCCTAACCCACATGTAACGGAATGAAATTTTCCACCAAAAGTCCTTTCCCCCTCTCCTCTGCACAGAACTAGTCTGCATGAGATACGGCCTCAAGGTCTCATGCATTTGCTTCTAACCTGCTTCTTTCCAGCTCAACAGAAGAATGAAGAATGGACTCTCTCCATTTAATGAATCAAAGAACTCTATTTTAATAAAGCTAATCAAACAAAGTGTTAGTCAATAAATAAAATGTGACCAATCTGTGAAATGGAAATTTTAATTACTTTATTATAATCCTATAGAATATAATAAGTAATATGACTTTATATGTTTCCACTAGGACTGATCTCACATAGAGTTAAGAGACGACACATTGCTTTACTGATCCAATCAGAATCTGCCAGATCTGACGGAGGCGTGGTTTTGGTGGTGTTTGGTAAATCGGTCATCTTTTCATTCGACCATAAACCAAAACATCCGAAGTATAAAACTATGCCCACGTCATCTTTAACGCCAGTTCAAAGTGTTCTAGAGAAGTGTCGGAGTGGCCAATCCGTAACTCTCCTCTTCAGCCAAAAGAACCAACGACGAGCCGGATAAAATCTGTTGCTGTTCCACCTGCTGCAACGGTTCCTTTCAGAATAAAAGCGGAACCATCACGACCCAGGTTTGGGTCTTGTTAGATGCCAACAAAACCGTCGTGACCCGGAAGTATCTCAAAGACTGGTCTGATGGGCAACCGCTGCTTTTCCTACCGGCTTCGGTTCCAGAGAGGGTCCAGCTGGACGTCGACATTCCGGATCTAAAGGGGACTTCCGCCAAGGGTGCGTAGACCAACGGAATGGCGTTGAATGTGTTTACGAATCTCCTAACCAAAGCTTAGAGCGAAGACATCACCTTCACTTCCCATCAGAACTAATCGTTTCTTCGGATTTGCTGGTTCTGATAAACATCCCACACTACACCATTCTCCGTCTCATTCACCTTAGTTACACCATACATTTAGTGTTAGAGTTAGTCTAGTTTAATTAGTTTAGTAATAAATCTTTAAACTTTTAAAACTTGACTCTCTTCTGTTGTCTCTGAGTGAATCCGAAGTGTTACATAATCCCTGCAATAAAAAGTTCCAATCTTCTGGTTAAACAGTACCTACAGATCCATAAGGTTGATTTCATATTTGCTATGGAATCTCATGTCTCATGGCTCATTAAATAACATGTAAATTAACTCATTACCCACACGAAGCTTAAAACAAACTACTCGACCTCTTTAAAAAAGCATTTATAATTATGACTGTTTTATCAGCCAACCAGTCCTGAAGGAAGCAAGCTAGTTCTGCTATTGAAGCGGTCACGCTTCACACACGGAGGAGGGGTGACGTCAGCAGGGAGGTCAGGTGTTGTGAGAAAATGTGTTCCCCTGAAATATTCAGTCCCCCCGTGTCGGGAGATCACACTTCTGGCTTTTTCCACAACATTTGTGATAAACCTTTACGGGAAAATGATGTAATGTAATGTAATGATGTTATGCTTGCGATTTCTTATCTATAATTCCACCTAAAAACAATAAAAGATACAGTAAAAACATTCTTGTTCACGCTTTTGCAGCAAACTTATTTATCTTTTTTGAAAGTTATGTAAAAGGATGTCATCTCACTCAGTTTAACATCTTTTACTTGAGGTAGTTTAGTCCTCATAATGGACAATAAGTTCTGTGGATTAGGAAATATTTGCTCTTGACTGCCTAAGGGAAACAGAATATTTCAGGGGGACATAATTTCCCTCAACACCCGTTTCACATGGATCACGGAGCGCACCGCTCGATGTAAACAAACATGCTGCCGCTACCAGCTTATATGGATATGGAGCGATCACTGGCTGATCGTTTACTACGACTGGTGAAGGCGTGTTGGTGAGCCGGGGACACGCTGTGGACATCAAGTAAACAATGCTAACTTATCCACCAGCTAATCGTGGCTCACGGCTGGCGTGGTGGATGGAGATGGGCGTCATGAGCTACTAGTTAGCCACAGCTAGAGCCGGAGAGACGCTGTGTATGCCGTGTGTAAACTCCCACGAATTACCAGCAAAAGGAGACCAAAGTCTAAAGGTAACATTTGAGAAGAAGCCCTCTGAGTCGGAACGTCTCAGTAACGCGTGGAGAACTACATCGCCGTCAGTAAAGTGTTGTGGAGAAAAAGTAAACAACGCTAATTTAGCCACTGGCTAGTTCATGAGCGCTGGAGCGTGTTGGGCGAGACGGCAGGCTGCGGGAAGAGAGGGGACTTGAGTAGAAGGACTTTGGAATGGACACGTTGGGACCGGGTCGGGAGTTCTGGTACGGACACGTTGGGACCGGGTCAGGAGTTCTGGTAAGGACACGTTGGGACCGGGTCAGGAGTTCTGGTAAGGACACGTTGGGACCGGGTCAGGAGTTCTGGTATGGACACGTTGGGACCGGGTCGGGAGTTCTGGTACGGACACGTTGGGACCGGGTCGGGAAAAGACGGATGATCAACTTGAGGTGAGTTTGGGAGTCAGAGACACTAACCAGAGGCTGGCGTTCAGCTAACAGCGGGCGGGGTCTGAACACATGCGGCTTCCTTGTGTCGGACATGATGACAAACTGACAAATTTTATGTGTCTTTTGATTTAATTTTTTTTATTCAAACTAACAAGTGCAGCAACGATGTAGCTATTCTTTTCTATTTCTTTGTTGAATTAGCAGACTCCATGCTTCCAGGGCGCACTGCTGCCCTCTGCTGGTTCTGTCAGGTTACAGTCACGGTCCAAACGGGTAACGCGGAGCTCGAATGTCCCTAAACAGCTACTGTATTTTAAGATGGTGGATGACCACGGAGCCTCGACCACAGTTTATGTATATAAAACTGTAAAATTTGAAGTTGAGAGGAAAATTTAGAATTGATGTTGGTGAGAAACATTAGTGAAAAAGGACAAGTTTGTGAACTGGAAACACAGGAGCTGATGGTAAACAGGTAAAAATATCACACACTGGGCCTTTAATGGATTGATGGTGATTTTATGAAATTGTGGTTATTTAAGTCTTAAAATTAATAATTCTAAACAACTTTTTACTAGAAAAGAACTTGACCTATTTACACACGTGCGGTTTTACATCATCAGTTATTGAATAGACCTTCTTATGGATTACAAGTGCTGGCCAGTAAATTAGAATATCATCAAAAGGTTGAAAATATTTCAGTAATTCCATTCAAAACGTGAAACTTGTACATTATATTCATGCAATGCACACAGACCAATGTATTTCCAATGTTCATTACATTTAAATTTGATATTCATAAGTGACAACTAATGAAAACTCCAAATTTGGTATCTCAAAAAATTAGAATATTCTGAAAAGGCTGAATATAGAAGACACCTGCTGCCACTCTAATCAGCTGATTTACTCAAAACACCTGCAAAGGCCTTTAAAAGGTCCCTCAGTCTTGTTTTGAAGGCACCACAATCATGGGGAAGACTTCTGACTTAACAGCTGTCCAAAAGACAATCATTGACACCTTGCACAAGGAGGGCAAGACACAAAAGGTGATTGCTAAAGAAGCTGGCTGTTCGCAGAGCTCTGTGTCCAAGCACATTAACAGACAGGCGAAGGGACGGAAAAAATGTGGTAGAAAAAAGTGTACAAGCTCTAGGGATAACCGCACCCTGCAGAGAATTGTGACGACAAACCCATTCAAAAATGTGGGGGAGATCCACAAAGAGTGGACTGCAGCTGGAGTCAGCGCTTCAAGAACCACCACGAGGAGACTCATGAAAGACATGGGATTCAGGTGTCGCATTCCGTGTGTCAAGCCACTCTTGAACAAGAAACAGCG
>SSNQ01034012.1:12908-30263 GCA_006942095.1 Nothobranchius kuhntae
AAACAGACCTCATAAACCCTAATTGTCTCCATAAACCACCAAGTTGTCAAGTCCTCATAAGCCTGTGGAAATTCATATGTGAAATGTATGTATGTTCTGATATGTTTTTCTTAATTTTGAAGTGAGACTTTTCTTCTATGGGTAAAATCAAAATTTTTGACATAGTTTTCGTGTTCACCAGATGCAGGGAAAAGTGTGTCCTCATAAACCACCAAAAACTCATAGTGGCTTCATAAACCATATATGCATGTATGTGTGTGTGTGTGCGTGTGTGTGTGTGTGTGTGCGTGTGCGTGCGTGCGTGCGTGCGTGTGTGTAAAAGCCATGTGTAGTGTTTATTTATAAAGCATATGTTGTTGGATTTTATCCAGAATCGAGACTTTGAAAATATATTGTTTAATTACAGTTTGATTTATTTGACATCTGTATAATGTTTATTATTTTGTTTTTTCCCCCTAAATACCTAACGTTTTAGTTTAACATGAATATTAGTCATTCATCCCAATACATAAAGTTACACATTTTTAATTTTAATAGGGGAAGACGGTAAAATACAGGGGGTCCCCTGCAAAAACTAACTTTACGAGTCTGATGAAACTTCCTAGTGCTCCCGCTGCTTCTTCGGTAAACAGCGCCAACAAAAACAAAGAAACTTGGGATCTTGTCGGCGTGGCGGTGGGATTTAAGGGAAACGCTGTATGCCCGATAGACTTCTCAACGAGCTGCAGTATTTCTCCGGTCAGATCTGTTTCCGAGTTCGAGAGCTCCACGAGCGGTCAGCCCGCAGCAGCTAGGCGCCGCATCGGTCAGGCTGCCCGGCCTGACCGCTGGGGATTACCGGATGAAAGAATGGAGCACAGGTGTCCCTCCAAGCGGGGCGCTCCGTCATATTTCAACCCATTTTTATCTTAAATGCACTGGGTTTTACCCTTTTACCCATCGAAATATGCCCTATTAATTATTTTACCGTATTTTACATTTAAATTTCATGGTTAAACAGTACATGCTACATGTTAAACTGATAGTTAGCTAGTTACTTCGGTAAACTCAGCTAGTTTAAAAGCGGCAGTGACATAAAATACAAATATAGATTTTAACTTACCGAAAAAAATGAAGTGGAGACTCCTTGGATGCTCTATTAGTGCAATTAATGCCACTGCAAGACATTTTGTCCAACAATTGCACCAATAATATCCAAAACAGAATTCACAAGCACAGAGACTCAAAATCCCGAAACAGTTTACAGGAGAGACCGAGGCTCTACTGAGGCCTTTCCACGGAGCTAGCTATGTGGTCACGTGGGTCTGATGCTCATTAATTATACAGAATTTTAGGTTTTCAATACACTTAAACAGAAGAGTGAGAAAAAAATTCACCCCCCCTCAGAGTTGTCATGAGTGTAAACTAGATCATTTAAACCAAAAACATGTTTTGGTACCAGGCTGTAAACATGTTTATTTCTGCTGTGAAATTGGTATTTTTAACATGGGAGTCAATGAGGATTTGCTCGCTTCTGACACCAGCCCCTAGTGGATGAGGGTGGAACTGCAATTTCTCTTACTTCCGGGTTGGGACCATTTTTAGAGACGCACTGTGGGGGCTTGCTCCACCCGCATTTGCTCTGCTGCTCTGGGGGGGGCGGCTCCCAATGATGAGCCGGCTCCCGTCGTTCACTTGATAGAGCCGGCTCTTAGAGCCGGTTCGTTCGCGACCGACACATCACTACTCATTACGTACTTCAAGGAAAACTTAGAGGATGACGTGCTCGACTCCACTTATTTTTAGTTGCTGACATAACCGATTCATCTAGTTTAACGAAGGTTAATGTTTGTGTATGTTGGAGTTGTACAAACTCTTCTTTGTCTGGACATCATGTTTATTGGTTTCCACAACAGGCAATGATTAGAGAGCCTAAGTCGCGCCCATCTACTTCCGGGCCACCGGGATCCCTGGAAAAATGAAAATATGAATGCAAGTGAATTGGGCTAAAACGCCATTTTCTCCGCTACACTGGTGTAACTGCGGGCCGCCATGTTGGATTGAAGTGGCCAGACCCGTGGATTCCCCATGTGGGCTGACACTCATGGGGCCACTGTGGGTTGTTTTTGGCAGATCCCAATGTGGGGGGCCCACAGACATAATCAACATTAATGCACATGTGCAATCACCCATTGGGCTGGTCTAGGGCACCCAACTAGGGCTCAGCATGGGATGGATTTGGGCAGATACATCTGTGGGTTGCCCTTAACTAAATGTAAAAGGGGCCCACATAGGAAAACATATATGGGCCCCATTCATGCAACCATACACAAGATCCTTGTGGGGGAACTCTGGGGTAAGTGTGGGTTTGCCCTGCCCACACTAGCCCAGACACAGCCCACTGAAGTCCATGGTGGGCCCAAATGGAGATGTTTGCTGGGATGGTGACGAACATTGTTCAGTGCTCAAAATGACCTCCAATGAAGTCAAGTGAATAAATATATTTTTAAAATCCTCCTGACTGAAGGACTGAAAGACGAGTACCCGGCCTTCTGAATGTCCCTTCTGGGACACCGTCCAGAGACTTTCCTGGTGGAAAGTTTGTTCTCTACTTCCCCCGTTGCCTCTCATTATTCAGCACATCCCGTTTGAACCAGAGACTGGTGATGAAGAGCAGTTGGTCTGTGAAAAGGAGCACCATCATCTCTCTGTGCGGGTCAAAGATAAATGTTCCTCCCCCCTAGTGTTTTCCTGTCTGTCTGATTGTAAATTCCCTCCCGGAAGCTTCTTGTCCACCTCTGAGCCGGAGCGTTGTTAAAAAAACAACGAGCTAAATCAGAGCGGGATGAATTGGACTGAATGGACAAAGAGAATTGTTCTTTCACCATTGATATCCAGTGCATAATCCATTCATTAGCTGTGATGTGAGCCACTGCTGCCCACCCCCTCCTAGCACCATAACCCTGTAGGGTCAAGCTGGAGGTGGTTCACCCTCGTTGGAGATTTCCCATGTCACAGACAGGTCTTTGCTTCATGGTTATCGTTTGAGGTTTGGAAAAATATGGAAGACTAAAACATTTGGGATGAGTCAACCCAACAACAGAAACACCCTCTGCTGAAGCCGTTTCTGTAGAAGAAACCTGTGTGAGGAGCCCAGTGAGGACCTGGGGGAGCGAGCCACAATAGGCCTTCTTCTGCCGGGTGAGAGCGACAGCACAACCCTCCCCCTCTCGACCATGAAACCTTTTCCTGGATAAACAAATGGAAAGACCTTTATGACGATGGAGGGTCACAAAGAGAGGAGCCACCGAGGGCCCCGTCTTTTCTTTTCCTACTCCAGAGGGTCTTCTGAAGGGCTGTCGTGATTGGGGGGGGGGGGTCTTTTACTCCTCTTCACCGTCAGACCTCTCTCAGCCAAACCGAACAGAGCTATGCGCCTAATTGTGTGTGGACTTTTAAAGCCTATTAGGGTGACAAAGTGTCCCTAGGGCTTCTACATGGACTGTGTTGTATTGATATTTGATTGGCCCCATGGACGTAATTTTTGGGGGGGACGGGGGGACATGTCCCCCCACTTTTTCCAAAGTCAAGTTTTGACCCCTGCACTTTTTTCCATCCAAAAACAATATTACGTTATATTAAACTGACACTGGTTGAGCTCTAGGACCAAGCGGAAAACAACCGTTTGTGTTGAAGCCTGTTTCCCATTAGAACATACTGTAAAGATACCCCCCACCCCCACCCCCCGGTGCCCCCCCACCCCCACTTCTAAAGTGAAGATTACGTCCATGATTGGCCCACACTTACAGTGGGCACTGATCCGGCCGGAGTCATCACACACAGACACCGTGCTGCTGTTCACAGCAGGAATGGTCCTGGAGGTTTCAAGGGCTTTGGTGACCCTCCTGTGTTTCTGTCCTAGGGACATTCAGGCCATTCAGGGGCACACAGGACGCTACCGGCTTTATTCAGGGTTCTGCACGACCTCTCGGCTTCTTTACCTCACTAAAAAGTAGAAATACACCCAAACTACCAGCTGGGAACTGGAACAGAACAATAAGTAGAATCAGCTTCATCCATGACTGGCCAACCGGAAAGTCGAGCATCAGATTTTGATCTCAACCTTTAAAAGCAGAATCTATTAGACATTTATTTCCATCTCACTCTAACCCAGACGAGGTTCACGGGGTAGGAAACCTTCAGCTTTAGCCTGAACCACTCGTGTTGGCTGTAACAGTCACAACTAGTGAGAAAACGTTTAATTCATCAGTAAAAAACAGAACTTAAAGAAGTCATAGACAAATAGAAAATACAGTTTATAATTGTTATTTCGTAAAAAACAAACAAACTTTTCTAAACAGTCCCCACGACGGCTCAGAAACGCTCAAAAATGGTAACAAAATGTACAAAAATATGTTTTTTTGTCCTTCCTGCTGGCAGGTTCCTCCAGTCCTACCAAGGCCTCCACATGGAGTCTGAGGTGACGACGGGAGGCGCGGTGGTACCGTGAGTCTGGACCGGAGCCAGAGCCGCGCTGGGAACCAGAACAGCAAACTGTCCGTCAGGTGAGGGCACGACCTGCAAGCCAGCGAACACCTTCACGGCTTCAGGGGACGGGTGCAGCTGTGAGCTGGTATTCAGCAGCACTGGTGGGGTCGGCCCCAGGGCGCTGTAATGAGGTCCACAAAGGGTCACAGAACTGATCTGGGTCACACAGGCCGCGAGGTGGCCAAGGAGGCGAGTCCTGACCTCGCCGTTCACCCCTTCACACGTGGACAGGAAACGAGTCACCTCTCCGACACACTCGCTGAATCCAGCTCTGTATTTCGCCAGGATGATGGGATCTGTGTTTACAGCAGCTGGAGGGAAGAAAAATAAATAAATAAATACACACATCTGGGAGGGAAACAATCATAAAATTAGAAATAAAATGTTATTGTTTAAAAACTAATCATTCTGAATGCAGAATACACACACAGCCAGTGGCGGGTTGGCAATCAGGAGCACCGAGAGACTTCCCGGCCGCATGGCCGTTCATCCGGCCCACCGAAAGGCTGCAGACGGTCACAACGTGCTAAATGTGTGGTTTTCTAATGTCTTGCTTTCTTTGCAAAATGACGTTTAATGTAGTTCAACGAAACTTTAAGACAAACTGGGAGGATGCGTTGGTTCACCTTTAGTTACAGTAGATGTGGTTCTTGTTTTCCATGTGCTCAGAGCTCTCGCTCCAGCCACAGAGGTCGTCAGGACATGACAGTCCACATGTCCCCAAAGGTAGCTGCCGAGTCTAGATCCATCGGCTAGCTGGCTAGTCAATCCTAATCCAGCCCGCAGACGCCTGCTGCTGTTATAATAATAATAATAATAATAATAATAATAATAATAATTATTATTATTATTATTATTATTATTATTATTATTATTATTAGCAGCAAGTTTTACATCCAGCATTTTATTGGAGGTTTACCGTTTTTGATGTTTCAGTATTTTCCGTCTGAAACAGAGCCCGGGTCATGCTGTGACTTGGATGAGATTATTGGTTAAAAAATCTACGGTCAGATTTGATTACCTGGTATTTATCGTTGTTATTTCAGTGATAATCTAGCTCCTTAGCTCATAGTTGGAGTGCACCAGAATACAGGAAATGACGTTTATTGGGTTAGGGTTTGCGTTAACTGGGCAGCGGTGGCCCGGGATGGTTTCAGCCTGAATTTACTGTCCCGGTCCGCCCCTGCACTAAGCGCACCAGAACCAGCCTAGCACGGCTCGGGAAGTGAGGCAATGAAGGAACAAGTCCACATGTGCTCCTACCGCTCATCTGGAGCCGCTGCACGTTCCTCAGGTGCTTCACAGTCATCTCCAGAATATCCGCCTTCTCCAGTTTGGAGTGCCTGGAGCTCTGGAGACAGACAACCCAGAGCCAGTTAACCACGAGCGGGTCCACCAGCGGAGGTGGCTCTGGACTAGCGCGCGCTGCTCTTACGTTTTTCTTCAGTGCGTCCAGGATCAGGGTCTTCAGCTGAGCCAGACTCTCGTTGATGCGCGCGCGCCGCCGCTTCTCCATTATGGGTTTAGAGCTCTGGAACAATCAGAACGACTTAAGATGTTTCTGACGACGGCAGCTTATGGCTGAAGCTAGAGGAGCCTACCTTTCTGCTCTCACTCCGGGCGAACTCGTCGCGTGCCGGGGTCGCAGCTGCGGTGGATGGTGATGTTCCGGTACCGGCTGGCATGTTTAAACCATGCAGGAGGTGGCAGGACAACGGGGAACCGGGAGAGAGTCCGGCCGCGTTCAGCCCTCAGAACCGATGACAGTGAGGCGGGCAGTCCTCCAGCCAGCTGCTTTTATACACACGAGCTGCACGCGAGCGGCTCGTGTGTGGGCGCCTCCGGTTTCCAGCTCCCGGCTCACCGTGCGCGAGAGGCGCCAGGCTCGTGCGAGACTGCGCTCCCATTGGCTGGCTGTCAGATCACTGGGAGACCAGTAGCTCCAATAGCCCCGGCTCGTAAATCTTCTCTATGGGGCGCCGATTAAAAACTAATGCATGAATGATTTAGTCACATTCAGATCCATAACCTCCCACCAGGGTATGATACCCGCAAGGCCGGATTAACCATATGGGCAACTGGGCAATTGGGGCCCACGAACTCTAAAGGGCCCAGGGCAGCAAGGGCACGAGCAAAATACTGTATCTGTAATCTCCCGCTTTATGAGGACTATGGTGACCGTACGTCCGGTTTTCCCCGGACATGTCCACTTTTCACTCTGTCCGGGCGTCCGGACTGCGGGTTCTTGTATTGATGAAAATGTCCGGCTTTTCATCCAGGAGCAGGGATCAAATTATGGGGGAGCTGTATATCCTACACATCCAGGGGAGCCGGAAAAAGTTTTCTACCTATATTACAGGTCCTGGGGCGACGGTGGCACAGGAGCTAAGTGCTCGCCCCGTAATCGGAAGGTTGCAGGTTCGAGCCCCGCTCAGTCTGCCACTGTCATTGTGTCCTTGGGCAAGACACTTAACCCACGTTGCCTGCTGGTGGTGGTCGGAGGGACCGGTGGCGCCAGCGCTCGGCAGCCTCACCTCTGTCAGTGCGCCCCAGGGCAGCTGTGGCTACATCGTAGCTCATCCCCACCAGTGTGTGAATGTGTGTGTGAATGGGTGAATGACTGATTGTGTTGTAAAGCGCCTTGGGGGGTTCCAGGACTCTAGAAGGCGCTATATCAAATACAGGCCATTTACATCATTTATGGACTCTTTTGAGCAGAGAGCACAGAGAGCAGCGCAGCACGTTGTTGTGCGGCGCTCCAGCCTGCTGCTTCCAGCGCACGGTCCATTCTAAAAATGGTGCAACCAAAAAACTATAATTAGCACACGATCGTTCATGTCCGCACATGTTCTCTACTTTTTGTCTTATCTGTGCCTGAAGCGCTCTGCTACTGCGGAGCTCATCACCTGTGCTGTGGTGATTTCACCTCACTGACACAGCATCGAATCGTGCTCTCCGCTACGGTCAGGAGATCCCTTTGATCTGCTCAGAAGTAACTGATGAGGTGAAAAAGTAAGAATCCAGGCAGCAGCTTTTCTGGAGAATTTAGAGGAGATGCAGGAAGAAGAGAGACAGACAGGACAGGAAATAGTTTAATAAAAACAAGAAAACAAAACAAAAAGTAAAATGTAGGTAGATTTATCTCCACTACACGTTTTTACCTGTATAAAACAAC
Source organism: Nothobranchius kuhntae (assembly GCA_006942095.1). Taxonomy (NCBI): domain Eukaryota; kingdom Metazoa; phylum Chordata; class Actinopteri; order Cyprinodontiformes; family Nothobranchiidae; genus Nothobranchius; species Nothobranchius kuhntae. The sequence continues at coordinate 20,611 of SSNQ01034012.1, forward strand.
AAGTTATACACATGTCATATTTACACATCTGATACAGTTCAGATCACCTTCAAAACTCAGTCACACACCCAGGGCCGTTTCAAGACATTTCGGGGGCCAAGGCTAAATGCCCCCCCCCCCAACCCCATAACTGGGCTCCCCAGAAGCCTCTGTGTAATTCACACCCTCTCCAGGAGTGTTAGTTATACAGTGTTTATAAAAGCCCCTCAGGCATTACTGACATGTTCTAATATTATCAGATGAAAAACTAAATTATCAGACATGCTGTCTCATCTGCTGCTTTTCTAAACTTGTAAAAAGTAAAGAAAAAAACATGTGAAAGCCACTATTTGTGGATTCTCTGAAAGTTTCCATGGAGTGTGGGACAACTTATTTTATCATTGATCCTATCGTCTAATCTCACAGCTGAAACAAGCATCCTTAATAATCTGTGCACAGGAAGCGTACCGATGCTGTAGTAAAACAAAAGGTATAATAATTTATTATTAATAAAACCTTGTTGCAGCACTAAAGCAGAAAAATTAGATTTTGCATTAAATATGCAAAATATTTACATATGAATTGTTTTAGAGCCCTTTTATTGGCAGAATCTGATATTAATTTAGTTCTTACAAAAAATGGGTCCCAACATGGTTTGTGTGGCGTTGCCATAGTGTGACGTCATAGGCACAGATCCCCTGTCCTCTTGTTTGGAAATGGAAATATGATCACCCTGTATTAAACAAACTGTCCACCCGGGCTTTTGCGCTGCACAGAGACGCTTCGCTGTCTATGACTTTGAACGTCAGTTGAGAGTCAGTCTCATGCAGACTGACCAATGAAGAGAGGGCCTCAAGTTAAGACTCTCTCCTCATTGGTCAGTCCACACGAGGTGGGTCAAAGGTTACTCTGGGCGGGTTACGTGTTGTCAGGCATTCAAGTATTGAGTATATTTACTGCATATTACAGTAATATATTCTGTATGTGACCATATTATGGTGATCCTTGGGTCGTGATGATGGGGCCCTTTAATATTGTTGCCCAGGGTACAACAAAGTGTTAATCTGGCCCTGCTGGCGGAGTCCAACCCTCACCGGGAACAGGTCCGACTTACTACCGGCTGTGCGGACCAAACTCACGCTCCTGTGGTAAAGGGACTGAATGGCCGTTAACAGAAAGCCACCCACCCCATACTTCTGGAGCCAGCTGATGCCACCACACCACCCCTCTTCCCCCAACAGCCCTCAGTGTCTAAGTGAAGAGCACACAAGTCTCCATCAAATACCAAGGAGACGCCATGTCCCCACTGCTGTCCTGCAGAGGTCAGATCCCCGTCTATCAAATAATCAACACGGCTGGCCGTGGACAGCACCTTCTCTACATGGAAGAGCTCGCTCTTGTCATCCATATGGAGGAGTTTTCCTCTTTAGGTGTTTGAATCGCTCTTAGTCCGACCGCCTACCTGAGACCCTGCTGCCATGGAGACCCTAACAGGGACTGATGGCCCAGACAACACAGCTTCCAGGAACGTGGAGGTCCTCAAACCCTCCCACCACGATAAGGTGGCGATTCTGCGGGAGGGATGTTTTATTTATTTTTTTTGGTGTGTTATTTAATTGGGTTTATTTGTGTTTTTTATAAATAGTTTTTTTAATTTTAATTTTATTTGATAGAAAATACATAAGTTTTATAAAAATGTTGCTGTTCTTGCTTCTATTTTTTCTACTTGCTAGTGAAATCTAAACAGCTTCTCGGTTCTAAGTCACCAAGTCAAATCAAATCAAAATCACTTTTATTGTCACGTCACATGTGCAGGTACACTGGTACAGTACATGCGAGTGAAATTCTTGTGTGCGAGCTTCACAGCAACAGAGTTGTGCAAAAATACAGTAACGTAAAAACAAGTAAAATATAAAAATGGCTAATCTAAGTAATAATATTTATAGTATGTAAGGTATATAATTACTAAATGTGTGTGCTAGTATTTTTTTCTACGTGTGAGTGTGTGTATAGTGTGTATAATGTGTATATACGTGTTTTACAAATGAATAAAGTAAACAATAAGATAAGAGATATAAAATATACAGAGGCTGGTATGTGCAGAGCAGTGGCATTCATGTACAGTATGGAGTGTGTAATGTTGGAGTTTCAGTAGTGAGGGTGAGGTGTCTGCGATGTGTTCAGCAGTCTGATGGCCTGATGGAAAAAGCTGTCTCTCAGTCTGCTGGTTCTGGACCGGATGCTGCAGAACCTCCTTCCTGATGGAAGTAGTCTGAACAGTTTATGGCTGGGGTGACTTGAGTCCTTGATGATCCTCCCCGCTTTCCTCAGGCACCGCTTCCTGTAGATGTCTTAGAGGGAGGGAAGCTCACCTCCAATAATCCTTTCTGCACACCGCACACCCAAGTGAGCCTAAACCTAAAAAAGCACCTATAGAATATGTGTGCATCTACTATTTTTTTAGATTTTATTTTCTTGACTTCCTAAGTTAAAAAAAATTAATTTTCTTCTTAAACATACCCCACCTCTCCTTCAGTCCCTTCAGGTGTTTTCCAGGTGTGACTGACGCTTTAGTCTGGCTTACCTGCGAGGACTCGGGTTCAGTCTCTCTGCCAGAAACCAGAGACCTCCGAGCTTTGGCTCCTGTGATGGAGGTTCCACTTTTATTTACTCCTGAACTCTTTCCTGCACTCACTGATGGTTTTCCTTTAACCTTACATCCATTATTGTCCCTCTGACGATGCGGGGTTTGCTCGTACGAGATCCCGGAGGACGTGCTTGGAAGAGCTTCATTCACACTTGTCCTCTCATATGAAGATCTTCCGTCTTCATCCTCACCTGAACTCACGTTTTCAACGATGCTTTCTTCTCTTCTCTGAGATGTTTTACATTTGTTCACACAATCCCACAACCTTTTAACCGCATTTGAATCTAATCCTAACCCATTAGCTACTTCTTCTATAATATCTGACCAATTTATGTCCTCATCAACCTCATCCAGTTCCTTTCCTGAGCTGGACGGCGAGCTAGCAGGAGCCACGTTGTCACAGACCAGATCCTGTAGACCAAGCTCCAACAAAAATTCATCTAATTCATTGAACCTCTTTACCTCAGCCTGCCCACTTGCAAGTCCATCTTCCTCACTCAGTTCCTCATCTGAGTCTAAAGATCTTCCGTCTTCATCCTCACCTGAACTTACGTTTTCAACGATGCTTTCTTCTCTCCTCTGAGATGTTTTAAATTTTCCTGCAACATCCCACAACACTTGAACTTCATTTGTATCTAATCCTAACCCATTGGCTACTTCTTCTATAATATCTGACCAATTTATGTCTACATCATCCTCATCCAGTTCCTTTCCTGAGCTGGAGGACGAGCTACCAGAAGCCCCGTTGTCACAGACCAGATCCTGTAGACCAAACGCCAACAAAAATTCATCAAACTCATTGAACCTCTTTACCTCAGCCTGCCCACTTGTGTCTTCAGGCGATAAATCCACATGGACCTCTAAAACGGAGCTAATTGTCTCACCTGCATCAGAATCATCGGGCTTGTGATTAAATCTGTCCTCCGTAACCAAAGATGTTTCCTCTTCATCATCATTTAAAGCATCCTGTGTTTCATCCTCACCATCAGAGGGACAAGAGTCGGGCGACCAGCTAGGAGAAGAATTACCTTCATCTGGTTTCTGCTCTGAAACGAACGTTTCAGCCGCAGGGCTCACAGACGTCGAGTATTCAGCGTGACTTTCGTGTTCAGACAACGAATCTTCGTCTTCTTGTTCGGAGCAACTTGTTTCGTCTTCATCATAACTTTCAAAGCTGTCGGAGAGCAAATCATAGTTTTCCTCTGAATCTGAAGATGTGTCGCCCTCACTCAGTTCTCCTTCTGAAAAAACGGACGTTTCACCGTCTACGTCCTCTAAACCTTCATCAGTAGGAGACTTTTCCTCATGTTCTTCTAAAGAAAGTGATATTTCATCTCTTTCCTCAAAGTTCTCCTCTATAATTGTGGAAAGACCAATCTGATCGTCATCCTGATTCTCCCAAATAATCTTAGTCCGAGACAGACCAACGTCCTCCCCCCATTCGGTATCAGGATAAGAACCACTGAGAGGAACTCCATTTTCACGATTTAGCTCCCTCACATCTGTTTCTAACCCGAGTTTGCAACCCATCCCTTCGTCCATGTAAGGCAAGTCGCTGTCATCGTAAGGCAACGAGTCGCTTTCTGGCTCAGACCAGGTCTCACCTGCATCATGAGGCATTTCAGAGCCGTCAGACACGTAATCGCAATCTTCTGTTGAAACCGGAGATGTTTTCGCTTCTCCTTCCATAAAAGCCTCTAATTCTGTAAAACTGGGCGACGTTTCCTGCTTTTGACCCAAAGAGAGCGAGTTTTCATCGTTCTCATCGAAAAGCTCCTCTGTAGTTACAGAACAGTCGCCCTCACATAAATCCATCCCTGAAGACAAATCTTCTGACTGAATTTCTCCAAAATCTTCCTTAAAAGCATCTGTATCTGGTTTATCCCAGGAGAGGTCGTCTTCTGAATGAAATAACGACAGATCACCTTCAGCGGACTTTACAGACGAGGAATAACTCGTCTCTTCTGATGCTAAACAGCTTCCTGACGTAACGCCGTCGTCCCGAGAAGCCGACACATCTTCAAAAGAAGAGTGGAGAAAAACAGCTTCTGGACTAAAGGAATATCCGTCATCTTCACCAGACGTCGCAGACAAGTCGTCAAAGCGTTGTTCAGAAAAGTCCTGATTAGAGATCGGTATTTCTGCTGCCTGGTCTCCGGACGCCGTCTCTAAAACTGCAGACAACTGTTTTTCTCTGAAAACCACAAACTTTTCCTCATTTCCAGTCAAGTCTACGCTGGGAGACTTCGAACCAGATTCTCTTAATTCAAACACATCCAAGTCTGACGTAGTTACTTGATCTGACGTAAAATCAGAAAATGGTTTTTCAGTCCGTGGTTCTGTGTCTTCATGGGCCACAGAGACGCTTGTCTGGTGGCCAGAATCCTTCTCTTCATGGAAAACCGATGGTTCGATGTCTCTGAGTAGACCAGTTTCTAATTCCAGTCCAAAACCACTGTTGCTTTCACATTCTGGTTTCTCTAAAGTGGATGAACCGTCTTTAGTTTCTCTGTAAGAATATTCAACATTCGCTTTCAGAGAGAGAGAATTCATCCCTTCGTTATCTGTAATCGATGGTTCGACGTCTCTGTAAAGACAAGTTGGTTCTTTGAGTTCAGGGCTATTAAATTCAGACTCCGGTTTTCCCAAAGTGGATGAAATATCTTTTATTTCTCTGTAAGAATATTCAACATTTGCTTTCAGAGAGACAGAATTCATCCCTTCATCCTCTGTAATTGACGGTTTGACATCTCTGAGTAGACCAGTTGACATTTCGGGTCCTGGGCTATTTAAATCAGACTCTGATTGTTCTGTAGAGGTTAAATCCTCTTTTTCTGCGTCTCTATGAAAATATTCATAAGCGTTTCTAACCGCTTTAGTAATTAGAACACCTGCTACCAACCCAGTAACAGCAAACATGGCTGTACGGGTCGTTAAGAGGTTACCGAATCCACGCATCCTTCCTGCGAAGCTCTGCTCGACTGACTGATAAAAGGGGTTCTAGCGCGCTATTTATAGGCTGGCACGATGACGTCACAAAGGGACGTGATCAAAGGGTAGAGAGGATCAAAGGGTGGAGAGGAGCACGCAGACGCAGTCAGCAAGCGTCACGTGCTTCAGCGTTTGTGAGATCGTCGTACACGTGACTCCATTTGCTTTATAAGCTTTAAGGAATCACGTGTTAACCTCAGATTGTTTCATGGATTTTTTTTTACTTTAAGCAACCGAATGACATGCGCACATTACTATGTAGATTATTAGAATAAACAGTTAATTTCGCATTTTTATTAGATCTCATAACTTCCTCGTGAGCATAAAGTGGGTGTAAACTATTAAAAGCGGGATATTTAGGTTAATAAAATAGAACTGAAGTGTTTTCAATGTGCATTTGTTTATAAGCCCGATAAACTGTATACCTTCTGAAAATGTAAATTATTCTGTTATTTTAATTATTCTAATTTTTCAGATCACGACCGTTGTTAACAAGTCCCTTTGTCAGACATTTATTTACTGAAGAGTCACATGTAGAATTTACTAGTATTAGTTATTAGAACCAGTGAATCCATAACCCAACTGTCATATTTCTGATGTTGCCTCAGCTGTGACGTTGATGGACGACGCACCGGACAATCCGTGTGAAAGGCAGAAGACGGGAGTTGCCGGATTCTGAGGGCGTGGTGATTGGACGCGCTCTCCGCTTTGCGGTCAGGAGATCTTTGATCTGCTCAGAAGTAACTGATGAGGTGAAAAAGTAAGAATCCAGGCAGCAGATTTTCTGGAGAGTTTAGAGGAGATGCAGGAAGATGAGAGGCAGACAGGACAGGAAATAGTTAAATAAAAACAAGAAAACAAAAGTGTTGAAAAGTAAAACGTAGGCAGATTTATCTCCACTACACGTTTTTACCAGTAAAAAACAATAAGTTCTACACATGTAATATTTATACATCTGATACAATTCAGATCACCTTCAAAACTCAGTCACACACCCAGGGCCGTTTCAAGGCATTTTGGGGGCCATGGCAAAATGACCCCCCCCCCCCCCCCCCCCCCCCCCTCAACTGGGTTCCCCAGAGGCCTCTGTGTAATTCATACCCTCTCCAGGAGTGTTAGTTATACAGTGTTTATAAAAGCCCCTCAGACATCACTGACATGTTCTAATATTATCAGATGAAAAACTAAACTATCAGACACGCTGTCTCATCTGCTGCTTTTCTAAACTTGCAAAAAGTAACAAAACCATTTGAAAGCCAAGCACCGGTAACAATAACAGAATAAACAACGTGGGCGCAGCAGCGCGGTGTAGCCTACACATTTTGTTATATAAGTCGCTCCGTAGTAGCAGCCAACTAGCCTTTATTCTGGACTCAGTACAATTCACCAAAAGTAAAGAGACATTCTACAGATGAAGTAAGCACAAGATAACTTACTGGAAGAAACAGAATTATTATCATGAGAACCAGAACAAGAGAGCCTGATAACAGTCATGTGAAAATAACAGTTAAAAAGTATGTATGTATAATAGAAATAAAAATATATTAGAATTAGTGTAACTCACTGTGATCCAAACAATAAATCAGCCATAGCTGATTAGCAATCATGAAATGAGGTCTGGGAGTTTTTAAGTTTCATTCTTTTATTACATTTTTTTCTGAGATCTGTTAAAAGGTCACCATGGCAACCTGTGTGTCTCCAACATCAGCTACACAACGCAGCAAGTGTAAGCTCCAAATACCTGCCTCGACCACTTCATGAATGGTTTTGTACTATAAACAGCTAGGCCAAACCTGTTTTTTTCCTCCATAGCCATTTGGATCATCGGTGACAGCTGCGTGAGCCGTGGTGCCCAGAGAGCTGCAGAGACCCTCAGGCAACCTTGGCCTCCCTGACGTCCGTGTCTCCTGGTTCGGTTGGGGCGGACTGAGGTGGAAAGACCTTCTCCCCTTCTTTTTCAACTCCATGCATGGAAGAGCAGCTCCTGATCTGCAGTGTGAATCTGTGTGACACGTATCAGGTGGTATGGATGGCTTGTACCACTATTATTAACAGATTAAAATAGATTCTAAAACCAAGGCAAGCAGTGCAACCACAGAAGCAATTTTTAAAAAAAGGGAATTTATTCTAAAGCTCAGATAATGATGCCCAAAGGACAAGGCAGTCCAGTCCGCCCCCGCATGCACTCGCCAGGTGAACCCTCTACGACCCCGCCCTCCTGCGGTGCACGTCGTCCGCAGGGATCCACAGGCTGGACAGCCGGTGGATTCAATCCTCCTCGGTCCCTGTGGCACACAAAAACCTCCGGCAGTCAAAGGCCCCACAGCAACTCCAACCACTGCCAGGCACTGCTCAAATACTTACTCGCAGGGGCAGAGTAACTCTGCCCGCCTGCCGTGTTGCGCTCCGTGCCTGGCCCTCCGGCCGCGGATCTCTTTCTCCGCCACTGCTACGGTCGTGCGCGCGCCACACAGGTGTGGAGGGCTGCTGCTTCTCCTGCCGCTGATGCTGTTGTCCGTGCCTGGTGGATCTCCTCCCCTGCTTGCGGGGCTTGCGGCGTCCGTCTGGCTCCGGCGAGTCTTTTTCCTTTCCCCTCATCGTCCCCCCGTCTCTACATCCGCTCGCCTCACTGCTCCTTCACCCTCTGCTCTGCCACTGTTTATTCTCTGCCAATCCACACCCCGCTCTCAGGTGTGGGCAATTAGGGATGATTAACACAGAATGGGCGGCACGTTGCAGCAATCTTTTAAAACACCCGAACAGTTAAAAATCAACCTAAAAACACCACATCAAGTAAAAAAACATGCAATATAAAACATAACAGAACAACATTTCAACTCTGTGACATCTGGTGAACATGAAGGAGGACCTGCACCGGCTTCACCTTCTCCACCCTCATATCACGCTGTTGAGAACTGTTCGTCCTTCACAACCCAATGTTCCACTCACTCTGCAGCTCTCTGGGCCCCTTTTATTATTTTAAGTATTTTTTAAATGTCCCGACTCTTTGTGTCCTGTTATTTTATAAAATGTGACGTAAAAAAATAAATGTTTTTGCTCAATTACTGGAATTTCTTTGGTTAAGACAAAACAGGAAGAATCATTTATGCCAAGTTGTTTCTACAACAGGCCCGTTTTAAGTCCAACAGTTTCTTAGCAGCCAATAGAAATGTGTTCTTTACCAACTTTACTTGGTTTAAAAATCTTACTAAAATAAACAGAGTGCCGTATTGCAAAACCCAATCATACTTGTTATGTAAATATTAGCTTTGTAGATACTTTTTACAGATAGATATTTGTGTGCTAAAAAAAAACATAAACTCAAATAATTTGTCATTCTTTATTGAAAACAACAAAATACAGATGAGTGACTGGCCACCTGCTGTTTTTGTTCTCCTGCCAGATGAGATGATGATTACAGGTGTGAGGATGCACCTTCTGTTATAGCCACAGAGGAGTGCAGCCTGGCTGAGGAGGAGAGAAGGAAAAACCACACAGAGTAGAATACTAACTAATAATTACCATTTCTTGTTGTGTAGCTCACCTTACGTGCACTTTAAAACCTGGACCTGTGCCTGCTCACAGCATCCCGTTTGTCTGGTCTTTGGAACTGGGCACAGAGAGGTTCTGGAACAGGAATTTTGTCTGAGTACTCCTGATATGGGAGAGGATCCACCACCACCGAGTCGAACAGCAGGTCCATAAGCTTGTGCAGGAGGAGCTGAGGGTGGGGCTGTAAGGCTGGGATCAACTGACGACACCCGGTCGAACTAGCTACAAGCTAACCTGAAGCTAACCTAAAGCTAACGCGGAGGTGGGAGCTAAGCTAACGGAGGCATGGACGTAATTTTGGGGGGGGACAGGGGGGACATGTCCCCTCCACTTTTTCCAAAATCAAGTTTTGACCCCTGCACTTTTTACCATCCAAAAACAATATTACGCTATATTAAATTGACACTGGTTGAGCTCTAGGACCAAGCGGAAAACAGCCGTTTGTGTTGAAACCTGTTTCCCATTAGAGCATACTGTAAAGACC
>SSNQ01034012.1:40015-50881 GCA_006942095.1 Nothobranchius kuhntae
GCGTGGCACGAATTTGCGGCGTTCATTCCGCCTCGCTTGGTAGTGATATTACGGTAATGGTCTGTCTTATAAATGGCTATTGCGCCATGATGCAACAGAGGGCGGTGTCCTGATGACATGGGAGGTTAATGCCGAGCAACTTTATTAAAAATGAAAGTAAAGACGGGCAACAAGTTTGCTTTTAAACAAATCAGCTGAGACGGCAAACGGGAGCGCCGCAGCGCTCCGTGAGCATCGCTCTGTTGGAGCTGGAGCTCAGATCTTCAGAGACCGCACAGGGACTGATGGGGACAGACGCCTTTAGGAGCGGCTTGTTACACAACCTAGCCATCGCAGCTTCAATCGCAATTAAAAGCACGTGATGTTCAAGATCAACAGAAGTCCATCGCAGTGCTGGGACCGCCCCCACACCCCCTTTATACCGCCAGCGCCTACTCTTTTACAAAAAGGACACGATAGCGCCACATTACCGCCGTCTGACCACTTATTAACGACATAAGGCGCCCTGATGTCGCCAAGGCATTGGGCAAATTGACGGCATTGTTTTGTATAAACAGCTTGAGTGTTTCATGCAGGCTGAACATGAAAATAGTCTCCTACACCTTCCTCCTGCATCAGCTGGTGAAACTCTAGGATTAGAAAAACCCGACAGGTCTACGTCACACTGTCGCTTAACATTCATGGGCTCAACCGTCAAGTGTTGCTTTTGGTGGGCGTCTTAATCCTACTCTACACCGGAAGCATCAGCGGCGCGGAACGGCAGCGGAACGGTTTACTCGCGACTATCGCTGCACACGGGGAGCGTCTCCGCCGCCAAGCGGCTTCTTCGCTGGGCTCCTTGCTCGACTTGCTCGACCCGAGTCAAAGCTATCGTAACTCGGTCAAGTAAAGAAGCTGCTCAAACTACCTGAAAGACTCAGAGTCATAACTTTCCAAGTCGAGACTGTTCCGGCACAGCCAAATGCAGCAGTGTCACGTGATCAGGGAAATGTAGCTGGACTGGATAAAAGCCACAGGACTTTGGCTTGGGCCACCATGAGGTCACCTTATTATTTTGATGCACTTCTGATGCTGAATTTTTGCTCGTGTCTTTTAAGTTAAAGAAAAATCAGAAACACAATTTGACAGAATCAAAATTCAGTGTCATAACTTCAGCGTGTTGTTGGGAACACGAGCGTCCGTGCAGTGCTGACTCGTGTTTCTGCGAACTTTGAATTTGTGAACTGCACTTGTTCTGTTTTTGTTGTGCTGCATCCTTGACAAGAGGTACTAAAAACTAGACTACTTTAAATGTATATTAACAAATAAAGTGCAATTGACACTAATTCAAATACACCAGAGACAGATTGTGGAAAAGGCTAAATACTCAGAGGGTGGTTCTCAATGTCGAGGAACCTTGCCTTGATGTCTTGGCCCCGCCCCGGTTGCCTAGGAGATACGTCATCAGGTGCTGCACAGACGTGTTCCAATCGGGTCCAATGTTCACGTTCTACCGAGGCGTGTGTTCTCCGTTTGTTAGCCGTTTAGCTAGCTGAATAAGGATACACGGGAGGTGTCTTGTAGCCTAGCCTTGGTCAAAAATTACCCAGAATACACCGCAGTATTTTCAAAAGGACGGCGGATCAGAAGCCGGCAGCTGCTTCAGGACAATTTTGAAGTTTAAAAGTAAGTCAACTAATTTAAAATGTTTTTTTTAGATCCAAAGAAGTTATCTATGGTTGGTTAGTGGTTTAGCAGTTGCAGCTTCAGTGGCTAGCGGGTAGTAACTCACTTACATATTTAATTTAATAAACATGTACACAATTGAAAAAGTAAAAGGCACGTTATATATTTATATTGAAACTAATACGTATCAAATATAACGTTATCTCCAGTGTCACGTGACCGCCGTGGAAGCCGCGGTCACATGACGCAAGTCTGTTCCATTCCAATAGAGCTCCGGGAGTTGACGTCACTTCTCCCGGCATGCAACAGTTCAAATCGAAACGGCGCCATATTGGCAGGCAGAAGGCCGCAGCTGGACTATTTGTTATTGTCAGAAAACTCAATCAGACAGGAAATATGGTAGATTCCTGTTGAGCCCCAGGATGCAGAACAGACGCGGACACACATAAAAAGCACTTTGGATTGCTATTTTCTGTCTCACCGAGTCAGATCTCAGACAGATCCTGAGACGCGACTAGTGATTTCTCTTGGCGTTCAGTTTATACATTCAAACAGCACAGCACTCTATTTAAACTTCTTACATGTAAATCTATGTTATTTATCCATCCAACCATTTTCATCCGCTTATCTGGAGTCGGGTTACGGGGGCAGTAGCGTCGAGAGGCCCAGACTTCCCTCTCCCCAGCCACTTGGGCCAGCTCCCCCGGGGAAATCCCAAGGGGTTCCCCGGCCAGGTCCGGTAAGAAGTCCGCTCCGACAGCTTCTGGCGTTTTTAAAAAGTATCCCAGGGGCACGGTAAGGGTCGGACATGTTTAGTCTATTTAATTTCTGACTATATAAAACGATTTCTTCGGTTTTAAAGTGTGAAGTAAACTCCGACGAAGTAAAATCCAAGCTGATCCCGTTCACGTTCACGTTTACGATCCGTGTTTGTTTACCCTTTTTGACTGCCAATATGGCGTCTACTAACTGAGAGTCACGTGGGGTCCGGAGCTCTATAGTATGAATGTCGATGGTTCCATTTAACTGTTTTCTTTGGCCAAGGAAGGATGGTGTCCTTGTATGCAAGACGCCTGACATTGAGAAACACCCAGAGTTTCAACGCCGTGTAAGATGTTGATTTTATTTGTTTTTATCTTTTTTCTTTAGTTGTTTTCTCTGTTTAATATATTTAAGAACGGTCTGTTTCTATGTTCTATTTGTATGTGTGTTTTTATTCTCATTTATGTGCTGTTTTTGTTTACCCTATTTTACTGTGTAGCACGTTGGACCTGTGCTGGGTGTTTGAACGTGCTTTATAAATAGAGCTGGACTGGATTTGGGATTTCCAGATAGATATTTTGGGTTAGTGTAAAAATTCTCTGGAGATGAAACTGAAATGTTTTGCCACATATAACCAGACCGACAGGAACCCTGAATGTTGTTGCTGATGGGTAGAAATATGAACATTTTCTTATCTCCAGCTTATATTTACTGAGATATGAGATGTCACATTAAAAAGTCAAACGGGAGAAAGGGTCAGAGCGAGGGTCAAGTCGCTGCTGCTTTTTGACTCAGACGGGGGTCACAGCAGGTCAGAGACACGAGACGGTGGCACAGCGGCGTAGGTGATGGTGGAGGGTTTGGGGGGCCAGTCGGTGTCCTCCTGCAGCTCCAGAGTCAGACGCCTGAAGAGACCCCTCGGGGACTTTTTCCTCCGACAGAATACCTGGGAGAGGACGGACGCCCCCCAGCGGTCATTGGCCTCCTGTAAACACATCAAACGTGACAACAAAGAACAAACTAGAACCTTCAGTGGGAGGTTCTGTAGGGAACACGATGGAGAAAAGATCAAAGCTCTAACATGCAGAGAGTCAGGGATCAGCATCACCTGTGGCGTGTCAGCAGAGCAGGACTCTGGCCCCTTATTGTCTCTGAAAACAAGCCTCCACAAGATGATGTCAAGGATCAAAATCTAGTGGGATTTTAAAAATCGGCTGATCAGGAGGACAGAAAAAGCCTCAAGAAGGAGTTTGATTCAGTCAGACAGCAGCTAGAAGGAACGCAACAAACGCTTACCTCCAACAGGAAGGACACAACCACATTGGCTGCAACAATGACGACCAGAGTCACGCGCCAGTCATGGGGAACACACACGATCTGGGGAGGAGGTCCAATGAATGCTGCATGAATAATCCAGCAAAATGCTCAAATGAACATGTCTCCAGGTTGTTGGTTCAGGAGCAAAAGGAAGCAGGAACGTAACGTTCACCTGTAAGAATCTGTCGATGGCGGGGATGGGGTACAGCATGATGAAGAGGAGGAACGCGTAGAGACCGACACAGGAACACACGAAGGGCCCTGATGGGAGAAAACCACAATCAGACTAAATACGCCATTATTCCGTCTGATAAACTGGGATCACAAACTAGTGGGAGACTCTGATTTGCACCAGAATTCCCAGGAAAACCCACTAAGGCTGCCTCGCTGAGTAGGAGCTCATTACACGTGCACCACGCATCAGACGTTGGGGAAAATTCTCCTGTCGTTGAACGAGCTCTACAGGCTTTTCGTTGGGAAACGTTCGCACAACCTAAGGGAGAATCTAATTCATTGTGACTCAACAATTGTGAGCATTTGTTGTACAAGTGTTGCATCAACAACAAAAGTAAAGTGTGCGCCACAATTACCCTACAATTATAACTGAGAAGGTTCTAGATGTCCATCCGCAGCGTTCAAACGTGCAAAAAGCTGAAAATGTCACAAGACTGATTTCTTCCCTCCTCAAATCTGGAAGTCAGAGAGAGAAACTGGAGGCAGCTTTGGGAGGAGATGGCAACAGAAGTGCACACACAAGCTTTTTACCTGGCCGTCCCACTCGACCTGTGCATAAATAACACGTCTCACTCCTCTGGCTCATGAAAACTAACCTGGGAGGAGCTCAGGGACCTTCTCTAACAACGAGGGCCCTCGTTCATCAAAGGTTTGTAGAAACAGTCCTATATTCCTTCCTATGGATGACATTTACAATGTTCTTTGATCACATGGTGTGTGAACATGCAGCCGCCTCTCGTGCACGTTTCACAACCATCTGATAAATCCCACCTGTGCGTACCCAGGTGTTCCAATCTTATCATTTACATACAGAAACACCCTCAAATAACCATATTTGGTCATGCTTAGCGATGGGTACCGAATTCGGTACTTTTTAAGGTACCGACCGAATTCCACCGTACCGGCCGAGCACCGATTCACGTCATTTGAAACAGTGCCTCGTTTCGGTACCCGTCCTTCATAACGAGAACTTGCCTACACAGCTGCGCATGCGCAAGAGCGTTATGTCGTCGGTCCCTGCGAGCGAGTTGTAAACAGAGCAGCATGGTAGAAAGAACGCACGCTAAAGCTTGGGTCCACTTCACTAAATGTGATGGGTAACTGGGTGATGATGAAACCAGCGACAACGATCTAAGTGAGACATCCTCATCTTAATCTGCTCCAGTAGGTAAATAAAATGTTTAAGATAACGTTAGCTTGATATGTTAGCTTCCGTTCCGCTAATGGTGCGTTCGCTTTCTCCTCGGAACTCCGAATTTCCGACTAGAAGAACATGAACGCGCTCTAAAGTTTGGCTTCACTTTACTAAATGCGACGGGTGATTGGGTGATGATGAAACCAGCGACAACGATCTAAGTGTGAGGCATCATCGTTTAAATCTGCTCCAGCAGCTAAATAAACTGTTAAAGATAACGTTAGCTTGATATGTTAGCTTCCATTGCCACCTTTGTTATCAGCTAATGGTGCGTTCGCTTTCTCCTCGGAAATTCTAACTTCCCAGTAGGAAAAATCAAATGAAAAAGGACGGCAAAAGGAATGAAGATACACAGTAAATTTAGTTCACAGTACAGATGTTTACTTCAGTTTAATTATCAGCTTATAAAACTACAAGGACGATGTTAAAATACAAACAGTTGAATGTTATTTATCGTGATGTTTATCAAATATGGTTATATATTGAGAAAAATATACATTTAATTATAAAAGAGAATTAAAATATTAAACACTCAAAGTATCTAAAATTGGTACCGTTAAGTACCGGTATCGATTCCTAGGTACCGGGTGTTTGTACCGGATCGATTCAAATGTCAAAGGTACCCATCCCTAGTCATGCTACGTCCTCAGCTCATGAGGGGATTCCCTGGGTTTTTATCCCTCAAAAAATGTTACTGACAGAGAGATCGAGCCGCTGGGTGACAAACAAACACGTTACGTAGGTTTTAAACGCAGTCGGGACAGAGGAGAGGTCCCAGTCAGAAAAAAATTACCGGAATCTGATCGGGGAGCAGAGGAGGTTCTGGTGGTTTCTCGTGGCTGTAAAATAAAATATGAACTGGAATCGGACTCGTGCGGTTTGTCTGTTGCTCCACAAAGGGTCCCAAATCCCAGCACAGCTCCAGAAGGATCTCCTTCCGGAATCAGATCCGTACGCTCACGGAGGACACCTTCCCTCCAGAGTGCACGGCCTGCCAAGTCCTCCAACACAGAACAGCCATGATATAAGGTCAGATTCCCGTCCATCACATGGGTCTATTATTGGTTTTAGCACCAATTAAGTAAAAAAGCTGTTTTTCCACCACCATCATTATTTATTGAATAAAATACTTTATGGCTGAAGAACAGCTGTGGAGTGCCGCGGCTCCCTTGTTCTACCACTAGGTGCTGTTTGTACGCACGCTCAGAGCCGTTCTTATATGTAGGAACAATTCTAGCACAAGTACAAATTGCAAGGGCGCCCCCAAGGGGTGGCCATGGCCACCCCTAGAAAAGTGCTGACCCCCAGGAAAAGTCAGTTTTCATAAATCATATTCATTATCAGTCAAAGCATATATTGATCTTGTTTATTCAAGACATAATTGTAAAACAAAAATAAATACAATTAATAAGTAAAGAAATATCAGAATAAATACATATGTTTAACGCTGCTCAGAAGGTTTTATCTCCATACTTTTTGTAAACACAGCAACAGGCGAGTTAACCTAAAAAAATAAAATAGTAAATTAAATTTGGAATAACATTTTAAATAATTGAAATGTACTTTTCTGAAACGTTTGTGTTTGTAAAATTTGAGTTAAATGTTTGGATACGCACTGCTTTTCTAATAAATATGAATAAAGGAGCAATGCAGCACATCGCCACGGGCTAAACCCTCCCAGAGTTACCACAAGGTTCAACTTGCTGTGCCACCCACCCCATCCAGCCACCCCTATCAAAATTTTCTGGAGGCGCCCCTGACAAATTGGTCAGGTCCAGTCCTACCCACGAAGTACGCTCAGATGTGTTCGTATGTACGGGCGACAAACGAGGGCCTGTGACTCCAGCCTGGAAACGGAGAAGCCTTGCAAGCAGTTCAAGACAAATTAAAAACTCACTTGTGAGTGTTGTTGGCAGCTTGTGTGCAACTGCACTGGACCAGTGAGATACTGGTTTCAACCCATTACATAGAAAACAAGCTGAATAAGACTCACAGTTCTTGTAGCTGGGCTGTCTGAAGGGCCTTCCCTTGGAGAAGGTGATGGCCACGGCCAGGTACTGGAAAGAGGAGATGTAGAAGAGCGAGGTGTTCTCATAGTTCCTGATGTTTTTGGGGTCTACAGGAGCCGTCCCGTTGAGGCTGTGGGCGATGCTGGACCTGTTACAGGCGCTAAATGACAAGAGGACATGTTACGTGAGCTGAGCTGCTACCTGCCTCCACTCATCATCATCATTATCGACGTTTTTATGAAGCGCTTTGCATCAGCCAGGAGGCGAACCAGAGAGCTGTACTTGCACAACAGCCTTTAAAACCACTGACCCATGCAAGGGCCCACAGCATATAACTAGAGACAAATAAAAGCCGAGTACTGCTGAGATCCTAATGGTGAGTGGTGGGGGATCAGAGGTGCCACACACTCTGGCGGTGGCAAACCATCTTTTTTATTAGCGTCCACCTTCAGATTGGACCTTTTTTTTTATGTCCGCCACAGATCTCTCTGAAGAAGTCAGCATTGACGGCTTCAGCAACGCTGTGCCACTCCGTGGATTTTCTCTTATTTGTTTTGCAAAAGCACTTCCTTTCATTTCTCCGCCTCACCCACAGGTACCTCAACTTCTGCTTCTGTGAAATAGCGCTTCCTTGATCTGCCTTGATCTACGGTCGCCATGTCGTTGGCGGAGCGCTGCAACAGCCGGCTTATGTATATGCATGAGGTCCACAAGGCACTTTGCATTGACCATTTATGGCAGAAAGTGGGCGTGGCGAGGGCGGAATGTGATCCAGAAACACCTGAGAACCTTTCTAGGTAGAGTGTGATTTATGAAGTGGAGACTGCGTGCAGCTGTGCGTCCTCCATGTTTGATAGATCACACACCTGCTTGGTGTAAGTACTTTTGTTTTGCTGAGCTTAAGTACGGTTTTAGTAAGGATTCTACGCCGTGTTTGCTAAATGAGACCCCTGGTCTTTCAACGGAATAATTTTAGCGGCATGAGAACATCCTTTTTCCAGATCAAACCATTATTTTTTTTATCTGCAAAACTCATCAGACGTGGAACGGCCAGACCCCAGGGGGTATCTCCTGACCAGCTGATTCATTTTCTAAAGGAAGCTACGACCGTTGGATACCAGAAGTCTAACTCCATTCGACAGCCATGTCGAGCCAACTTTGCCAGACAGCTAGGTCGCCACGGGTACCGTAGCTCTGCACACTGGCGTTGGGTGGGTTTAATTAAACAGCCCCAAATTCAGCCAGATTACATCATAAGCCCAGACGTCACTCTTTCCTACGACACTTAGACTTTAATAACATCCAAGATCATGTTTCAAAAAAGTTTGGTTATTGTCTCAGTTGATATTACCTTAAATCACCGTTTCCAATCATTTGCCCCGCATCATCATTAGTAGCAGAATTATAATAAATTCATTTTAATAAACTATATTTTTCTTCTGTGTCAAATTATTATAAAGAGTTGTTTCCCCGACAAACCCAAAGTACCTACTCATATCATCAATCACATATGAAAGCGTTCAATTATATTGATTATCCATGTTTTTATGGAGGATTAGAGTTTATTGAATACCTTGAACCACTTATAAAATATTACAATGCAAAAGCACATTCAACCCTGCACACAGTAGTCATCAACCAGAACCACAAGACAATACTTTAGGACCCGAATGATCAACAAGTCCCATCGGAACAGACAGGAAGTGAGTGACCAGACGGGTTCTTTATTGTGGAGACTTTTATTTTGTAAAAATCCCTGAGATTGAATGATTTCCGGAACAAGACCCGGTGGCACTCACTCCGACTGAGGCGTCCATGTCTCGTACCAGCTCTGCTGCTGGACCAAGAAGAAAACCAGGACCTGGAAGGCCAGGCAGGTGGTGATCTGGGTCAGGACTGAGAAGAGCAGTGGGGCGGAGATCAAGCTGGAGGGTGGGCGGCGCCACACCAGCTCCTTCCACGCTGAATTCAGACTCACTGAGACAGAAAACAAAAGTAAGCTGTTAGAGAGTCATCCTCCACCTCCAAACTCCAAAAGCTCCTCATCATGTTGCTCACTGGTAAAGGCGATGATGAGGATGATGACGAGGTCAATGAAGAGGAACTGGAAGTCTCCCAAGTTGCTGAAAATCTGAAAAATAAAAAAAGAATCAGAGAAGAGAGGTTCATTTAGCCTGTACCGTCTTTATTAGAAATCCTCCCAGAAGGTTTCTGGAGCCACAGCGTCCTCCTGAAGGTCAGACACGAGTCCAGGACCTACCCAGTAGAGCAGGATGACGCTGATGTACTGGATGATGCTGTAGAGAGCCATGAACTTAAAGACGCAGAAGGAGGTGATGAGAGCCGCTCGTCCCTCCCTTAGAAAGCACACGTGGAAAGGAACGGTTACTCAGGCTGCAGAAGTTTGGGAACGTTTTAAAAGTCTGCTCAGGACTCCACCTGATGAGGGTGGGAACGCAGGAGATGTTTGAGGTGGAGGAGGTGAACGGAGAAGCAACCGATGCTTCCAGCTCTGACAGAGAGATCCCACCGTGAGCTCGCTTCAAGGCCTGGGGGGGGGTAGAGTTGAACTTCATCTGTTTTATTCTAGTCTCCATGTGTGATCACAGATTTTAGACCTGAACTGACCCAAAACCCCTTTTAGGTCCATACTCACGCCACAGTCGTTGGCGCCGTCGCCACACATCCCGACGGTGTAGCTGGAGGGTTGGAGGCAGACACGTGAGAGAGGAACAGGCTGAAACAGAAACACTTCAGAAAGACAGAAACTCACTCCATGCCCTGCAGGACCTCCACCAGCTGAGTCTTCTGGTCTGGAGCCATGCGAGCAAACACCGTGGCTCTCAGGGAGAGCTGCAGCGCCCCCGTGTGGAGAGAACACCGTTACTGCAGCAGGACAGACACCTGAAGTGTCTCAAAGCTTCTTACCTTCTGCAGCAGCTTAGGGAAGTGCTCTGTGATGACAGCAAAGGCTCTGCCGCTCACAGCAAAGTGGTACACCTCCTCATCCACGTTTATCTCTGCAGTCTGAAGGAGAAACACAGAATTCACAGGATATTTAGTATTTTACTGCTGATGCCTGATTAATGTAGGAACACCCGTAACCTTTTACCGGGTGGCTGAAGCACAATTGAGTTCCTTTATCTGTTTGAAACATGATCGTGCCTAAAAACCATGAATAAATAAAAAAAATCTACTAAAGCATTTAGTACCAAAAAACACTTTTACTTTGCAGCCAGTTAGCTAGCTAGGTCCAAGAGCTGAGTCAGGAGCCAATTAGGAGCCACACACCTGAGACCAAAACACACCTGAGTCTAGAACACACCTGAGACCAGAACACCTGAGACCAGAACACCTGAGACTAGAACACCTGAGACCAAAACACACCTGAGACTAGAACACCTGAGACCAGAACACCTGAGACCAAAACACACCTGAGACTAGAACACCTGAGACCAAAACACACCTCAGACTAGAACACACCTGAGACTAGAACACCTGAGACCAGAACACACCTGAGACTAGAACACACCTGAGACCAGAACACACCTGAGACTAGAACACCTGAGACTAGAACACCTGAGACTAGAACACCTGAGACCAAAACACACCTGAGACTAGAACACACCTGAGACTAGAACACACCTGAGACTAGAACACCTGAGACTAGAACACCTGAGACCA
>SSNQ01034012.1:67919-106174 GCA_006942095.1 Nothobranchius kuhntae
ATGCTGTTCCCATATATGTTGGTCATCATAAGGGCTTTTTGGGCTGCACTTAGTCTCATTCCTCACCTAGGACATTAATGATTCCCTTTAACATAAACACACAAATTCTGTGATGGTGAGTTTAAGTTATCAATGGCTCCAGCTACACTAGAAAAACCCAATATACCTGGCTGCCATTAAAATTAATCATCCCATAAAACTGGAATGGCTCAGCTCTGCCAGGCCCTGATTGGTCGGCCAACTCCCCTGAAATATTCCTGTTGTTGGAAACCAAGGTGAGGTCACTGCACCAGGCTCCTCAAACCGGATCACAGGCTAGTCTGAAAACATTCATTCCCTCTCACGGTTCTGTCTGTACTATCTGATTTCGGTCCACCTAGCTATGCCAAAATCTAAGACATGATCTCGCATTCGAAGTGTTCAACATCAGAATCACAATCGGAATCAGATTTTTTGCCATGTAGGTGAGAGGCTCATCTACTAGGAATTTGTTTAGGTGGCAAGGTGCAAACGTACACTCAAGTCAGTCAGGTCAGGCAGTATTTACATTAGGATACATCAAATAATCAGAAAAGAATCATAGCCAGAAAGCAATCATAAACAAATGAAAGTGGGCGTTGCCAGGAGGCACGGAGTGGCATGGCCATGTGTGGGGAATTTCCATCCTGGGAGGGGGAGGGGGAGGGGGAGGAGACTGTACCGATGACGTGAACTTGTTCCAGCCCCAGTCAATCACAAATTTAAAATGCAGTAGCCACAGTTCAACCCACAGGGGGCAGCACTAAGATGTTTTAAGACCCAGATTCTAGATTTAATCAAGTTTACACAAACAAGTCAAAAATGCACAGAAGGATTACATTAGTAAAGACCCATTTATACAGCTCATGAGCCAAAAAAGTTACTTTGGGTTTTAGTTACTCGTTAATCTGTTTACTCTGTGTTCCTGTGCCGCTTTGCACATGTCTGATTCCAGCAGATGCATGTGAATGCAATAGTTGGTCATGTGTCTTTGATCTGAATTATAGGAATTTTAAAATCATTCCCAGCACTAAGGACACGTTCACACCTGCATTCGTTCATACCGTCTAAATCTAAGCCTGGCTGCAGTTCCTCAGCAGGTGAGAAGACAAGAATCTCAACGGGACGAAGAACTAAAGAACCAGACTGAGACCCTTCAGGGGAGGTGTTCTTGGTTTATTTATGGTGTGTAAACATCCTCCTGTAACCAGATGTGTGTTGCATTCTGGGATGCCGGAAACATAAACATCAATAGCTACGGAGTGGCTCCAAGCTAGCTGAAGATCCGTTACCTGAGACCGATATCTGGCTAGAGTGCTGAACTAGGTCATGATCAAGACACACAACCTTCTGGTAACCCCTCCCCCAGACAATCAGCAGGTGTAACCCTCTCAGCTGGTTAGTAGTAACATATTATTTCATTTGTTGTGTTTGTTGTGTGTGACAAGAAACACACCACGGGAAAAACACATAAACTAGCTCAATTATGAAGTGAGGTGAACTTATGAAGCACCTTGTAAAAGTTAGGTTTATTTTCTTTACCAGTTATCCCAGTTAAGAGTTTTTGTCGGGGTTATGGGTAACTGTTCTGTAAAACCTCTGTGGTTGATGTTTTACAAACTCTTGGGGTTCTCGTCATGATGTAAAAAATAAATAAATAAATAAATAAACATAAGAAGCTTCTGTCCTACCTGCTGTCTTCTGCCCTCTGAACTCCCCACAGGTCCAATCCGTCCTCAGTGAGAGTGCCAGTCTATGGGACCAGAAACAACAAGCTGTACCAATCCAGGCTGTGAGAATGTGGATTTAGGCTCTTAAACTCCTTTTCTGTATCGGAGCTCATTTCATTTCAAAACTTTATTAAACAGGAAAAGATTAAAAACAGTCGGGGCTGACTCAGTTTTAAACAGCAGGTTCCTGTTCTGCAGAGCATCAAACTGCAACCTCACAAGCGTACACACTAAAACAACACGAAGCAATCATGCAAACACCCATGATCCAGAAAAGGCAGCAAGAAGTTGCAACTCCACCTTCAACAGTGTTCACAGGTGAAACCGTCCAACAGAGGGGAGGTGAATTCTCTTTTGAACTGAGGTACTGCTGGTGCAGCCCTGATGTCATGTGGAGTTTCATTCCAAACTTTAGTCCATGCATAAAAGAGCGACCTCTGGCCGTAAGAATTCCTAAAGGCAGGCAACGGCAAAAGTTCACTGGTGGCGGACCTAGTAACTCGCATAGAGCGTACTACCCCTAGGATCCAATGCCTTTGGCAGCTTATTAATAGAAGGTGAAAATGCATCATGGGAAAAAAAGATGGTGCTGTTTGGTGTTGGTATAAACTAGGGATGCACCGATGGATCGGCATTTGATCCCAATCGGCCAATAGCACCCATATCGGGTTTGATCGAAGTTTTCAAAATAGATCAAAGCAGACCGATCACGTAGGGTTGTCACGGTAACCGGTGTAGCGGTAAACCCTGGTAAAAAAAAGTTGATGATAATAATAATAACCGTCTTGTTTTTAAAAAAACTCTATTATCTTTGTGGATTACCGTGGCTGCGGTGTAGGCGCGGTGACCCTTACCAGCCACCGTATCATCTGCTGAAGTTGCCGGCGGCACATGCGCACTTTGTTGTTTACAACCAAAACTTTCTTGAAGCTAAAGCTGAAATAATGGCCAAAGGAGGAGACGGCAGCGCTCAGGAGGACATTTATTATCCCTCAAAGAAGACAAAGTGGGAAGTACGGGCATCTTTTGGATATTTGAAGAATGCCGAGGGACAGTTGATAGAAGACGGCTATCCTGTTTGCAGCACGTGCAGAAAAAGTGTCTGTGAAAGGCAGCAACGCTTCAAATCTCATGACACATCTGCGTGACCATCACCCACAACTCTACAGTCAACGCAACGCAAGCTAACGTTAGCGTTTTAGCTAAAATGTGTGATCCGAGGATTTGGGTTGAGGGAGAACGCAACGAGTCGCTATATAAAGCAGCCGCAGCGCCGCTACCTGCATATAAACCGTGTCACGGACACCGCCATGTTGAAATGACGCTATGCATTACGGGGCTCCCAGGGGCAGATAAGAGTTGGTCTCTCTCCGAGAATAATTATGAATTTAACAATGATTACTGCCTGATGACATTTTCCCACATCTGCAAAGCTCACTGGAAGGACACAAACCGAGGACGATACTTTCCTGATATAGGGTTTATTACTCAAGTAAGGGTAAAAAAGTATCCGATTAGAAGGCTACTTGAGTACTGAGTATCATCTGATCTAATATTTTTAAATGATGACATCAAACAGGCAAAAAATAAGAAGTTATGGGCAAATATTGGTATTTTAAAGACTAAAGGGGAAAAAATGTAAACAAATAAACAACATAATTACAAAATAACACATTTTAGGCAAAATTTAGTCACAAACTGAGGACAATATTTCCTGACATACAGGGTTTATTTAGTTGTCTGAAAATGTAGCACGTTTAAAAAAGATACCACGATAATACCAAAAACCGTGGTAATTTTGGTCACAATAACCGTGAGGTTAAATTTTCACACCGTGACAACCTTAATACAGACCATTTTAGATTAGGTTACATTTCCTTTATTCCCAGATTATGTAGTTTGTAGCACTCATTATAATTTTGTAGAAAATTTCTGGCCAGTCCACGTGATCGGTATCGGTGATCAGCATTCTTTGATATCGGTATCGGTGATCGGCATCAAAAAACCTGATCGGTGCATCCCTAGTATAAACTGTCAGAGTTTAGCAACAACATGGATCCCCGCAGGAAACATGGGTCATAAACTCGGACCCAGAGTCATTTCTCATAATCCGTATTTATGCAGGAAAGGTTTGATAATGCTGGAAGTTCCCAGACCCAAAAGCAGAAGTTTTCCAGTTGTTGTTCAATTAACAGATAAACAATAAGTTTATTTACCACATAACATAAAACGTTCAGCTTCATGGTTTTACTACAATAACATTTGTTTGTTTTACTCAGTGAACAGAAACATTAAAACATTTACGCAATAAAGAGTTTAACTAAACGCTCTGAAGTCACAAGCAGCTGGATCTGGATTATGTACCACATCTGGGAGTAATAATGATATTTCATGAACATAAAAGTGTTGAACAGCGCATAATCACAACTCTGTCTGGAGACATTAACCCCAACTCGGTCAACCGCGGTAAAACAACGAGAGAATCGGGCTACCTTGTCAAAGCAGACCAGGTTGAGCTGGCCACACATGTTGATCCTCTGGGGGCTGATGCAGAACACGCCAGCACGTTTCAGTCGTCGCTGAGCGTACACGATACCGGCGGTCATGGCTGCTGGTAAGGCCGGCGGGACGGTGATGGTGATGATGTCCAAAGATTCAATGATAATAGTTTTAGCTGGAACCTGAATAAAATCATAAAAAAACAGCGTAAAGTTGAGATTGGACGCGTTACAGATGATTTCCACCTCCTGGGAGAAAGCAGTGACACCTTGCTGATGATGCTGAGGACGATGG
Source organism: Nothobranchius kuhntae (assembly GCA_006942095.1). Classification (NCBI taxonomy): domain Eukaryota; kingdom Metazoa; phylum Chordata; class Actinopteri; order Cyprinodontiformes; family Nothobranchiidae; genus Nothobranchius; species Nothobranchius kuhntae. Next base: position 72,461 of record SSNQ01034012.1, read on the forward strand.
TGTAGATGAAGCCGATCCCGGCGACCCCAACCAGGCACAGAAGGAACAGGTAGGCATCTCGGTACAGCTTAAAGTCAGTGGGTTTCGGGTAGAGGATAGAGCGCACCAACTGGCCTTTTTCTGTGCTAAAACCTACAGAAACATCATTTTCCTGCTCAGATTGTCGTGTTTTTGTATTTGAAGGCTGAAAGAGTACAAGTGGGTCTCTGCTGGCCTCACCTGTTCGGACCACAACAGCCTTCACCAGTTCACCTGCATAATATCGGGTCTGGATAACACGAGTACCACAGAACAGTGTGTGTCTCTTATGTTCCTCCATGTTGTAACACCTGGCCGCCTCTTCACCTGTACTGGGCAGACTGGTTTTGGTCACTGGAACACTCTCGCCTGAAAGAATTTATTGAAAAGAAATAATAAAACAGGGTGAGGGAAATCTAATCTGTGAAACCGTAACTGATGTTCTCCCGGCAAGGCTACCGACAGAAGTTTTTTCTGTAGTGGTGATCACGTACTGCAAATTGCAAATAGCAGCTTGATATCTGGGGAAGTCCCTACTCCCCTAAAGCAGGCGGTGGTACGACCTCTGCTTAAGAAATCAGGGCTGGACCCAACAATCTTGTCCAATTACAGACCTGAATCTACACTCCCTTTCACCTCAAAGATCATAGAGAGGGCTGTGTTCATCCAACTGACGTCTATTCTACAGGAATGGGAAATTGGAGAAGTATTTCAATCTGGGTTTAAACCCTTTCATAGCACTGAATCCGCACTGCTTAAGGTCCTTGATGACATTTTATTGGCTAATGATTCCGGTGATGCTGTGGTTCTGGTGCTCTTGGACCTGTCATCAGCCTTTGATACCGTTGATCACAGTATCCTAATAAACCGGCCATAGCAGTCTGTGGGCTTTACGGGCCAGGCACTTCAGTGGATATGATCTTACTTGACTGGGAGGAGTTTTTGTGTGAGGTTGGGGGACTGTTCCTCCGATCTGGCTGAGCTGCCTTGGGGAGTCCCCCAGGGATCGATTTTAGCCCCACTACTTTTCTCCTTGTATCTCCTACCCCTGGGTGAACTATTCCATAAACATGATGTGTCATTCCATCTATATGCGGACAATTGCCAGGTCATTTTTCCAATTAGGCGTGGTGGTTTATGCACCATTCAACCTCTGTTGGACTGCCTGGAGGACAGCAAGCTATGGTTGGCTCAGAACTTCTATTGTTTCAACGAACACAAGACTGACGTTATTCTGTTTACGCCACCTAAGACCCCAGGAGGTGCTCAAGGGCTTGATTTTTCCACTCTGGCACCGCATCAGAAGGCGGTGGTCACTAACTTAGGGGTAAAACTGGACGCAGAGCTCAGATTTGATGCTCAAGTGAACGGAATCGTGAGATCTTGCTTTTTTCATCTACGCCGCATAGCGAAAATTAAGCCTTTTCTGTCACATAGTCATTTGGAAACTAATCCATGCCTTTGTTACCTGCAGGCTGGATTATTGCAACTCGCTATATGCGGGGCTTAGGCAAGCTCCAATAGCACGCCTCCAGGCGGTGCAGAACTCTGCAGCTTGGTTGTTAACATCTACCAGGAGGTCTGTTTTGGATATTTTTTGTGCAATTGTTGGACAAAATGACTTGCTGTGGCATTAATTGCACTAATAGAGCGTCCAAGGAGTCTCCACTTCATTTTTTTCAGTAAGTAAAATTATATTTATGTATTTTAGGTCATTGCCGAGCTGAGCTTAGTTTTTAACATGTACTGTTTAACCATGAAATTTAAATGTAATAGGGTAAAAAAATATCCAAACAAGAATACACAAACACAGAGACTCAAAATCCCGGAGCAGTTTCCAGGCCAGACCGAGGCTCTACTGAGGCCTTTCCACGGAGCTAGCTCTGTGGTCACGTGGGTCTGATGCTCATTAATTATACAGAATTTTAGGCTTTTAATACACTTAAACAGAAGAGTGAGAAAAAAATTCACCCCCCTCAGAGTTGTCATGAGTGTAAACTAGATCATTTAAACCAAAAACATGTTTTGGTACCAGGCTGTAAACATGTTTATTTCTGCTGTGAAATTGGTATTTTTAACATGGGAGTCAATGAGGATTTGCTCGCTGCTGACACCAGCCCCTAGTGGATGAGGGTGGAACATGGAATATGTGCTACATATTAAGCATTTTCAGGGCAGAGTATTGTTCCTGTTAGTGTTTAGTGTGAGATGATAGTAAATATTCCCTTTCTTTCTCCAACAACTTTACCTGATAGTAAGCTAACTTTAGGCAAACCAGCAGCACAACAAATATTTTCAAATAAGACTCACAAACCTGAGTCAGCACCAGTCTCATCAAAGCTGGGGTTCTGTCGCTGTACTTTAGGTCTAAAAAACGTCCTTATGTCCATCTTCACTCATGCGTTTCAGGCAGAGAGTGTAGAAGAAGCCGGCTGCTGAAGGGCTTCTTCTTCAGTGGTGGAGGCTCAGGCAGGCTGTATACAAACTACTGCCAGCTGCTCCCTCTCTGTTGGACTTTGGTACTGCATCTTACTTCCGCGATTTAGATCCGGGGCTTTTCAAGAGCCCAAGTAGCTGGGTCTAACACCGCCCCTGATCTGCAACATCAACAGCGCTCTTCCCCCCTCCAAGGTCCTCAGCATTGTTGGTGAAACTTCCAACCCTCACACTTCCTCATTGGCACCAAAACCTTCAGTCTCAATCCAGACTGCAGAACAACATTCTCCACGTCTGTCAGGATGCTGAATGCTGGGACAACATGTTGTTTTGTGGACGATAAAGGCTTGTGTCCCAGCCCACAAGTCTCACAACAAAGAAAAACACGAGTTCACGACCAGTTCCAACAACGATTACAAAGATAGAAAATACTTGGCAGGGTGGAAGATCAAGAGTGAAGTCACCTGCTGATGTCACTGCACCCTATACCTGTCCGTCGAAGACCTCGTGTCTACACTGGAGGGTTTGTGTGATTTCTCTATAGGGGAAACTCCACCTTCCAAAAGTGAAGCCTATGAGGAAGTGACAAGATTTTAGTTCCTTCCTCATCCGCTAGGGGCTGCTCCTGCAGGAAGCAAGTTGCCATTGGCTCCCATGTTAAAAATACCAACTTCACAGCAGAAACATACATGATTACAGCCTTGTTCAAAAACCATTTGGGGTTTAATAGATCTTGTTTCCGACTTCGGGAGTATGGGGCACCAGGCCCTCTGATACGGGCTGGTAGGTCCCTGTATGACCGGTGTCAGAGCTTGGTCCGCATTGCCAGCAGTAAGTCGGTGAGAGTTGGACTCCGCCAAGGCTGCCCTTTATCACCGATTCTCTTCATAACTTTTATGGACTGGATTTCTAGGCACAGCCGAGGGGTTGAAGGGATCCATTTTTGTGGCCTAAGGACTGAGTCTCTGCTTTTTGCAGATGATGTGGTCCTGTTTAATTAATCATAACGTGAGCTCCAGCTCTGTTTGGAGAGGTTCGCAGCCGAGTGTGAAGTGGCTGGAATGACAATCAGCTCCTCTAAATCCGAGACCATGGTCTTTTGTCAGAAAAAGGGGAGAATATCTTCTCAGAGTCATGAATGAAGTCCTGCCCCAAGTGGAGGAGTTTTGAGTTTTTAGGGTCTTGTTCCTTGCAACCACATGAAGTTATGCAGTGTGATCTACAGCGATGTTAGCTGAGGTCTTTATCCTGTCTGTAGGAAATTCTTCATCCAGTTCCATGATCTCCCTCTGAAATTAAAGAGCAAGTCACCCCCAAACCAACTATTTCTTTCTTGTAAACTATATAAATGCGTGTCTAATCGTGCTGCAGACACGTGTAGTCAATAGTTTTGCACTTTAGTGCATTTTAGTTAAAGTTTAAATATTCTGCCTAAAACTGTCAGTGTTGTGCCGTTGTCGGGTAAAAACTCTGCACTGCATTTGAATTTAAATCTGCCATCGCTATTGGCTAAGAGGTACCCTAGAACAATAGCTGGTACATTATGATGTCACAATGTTGTTGTGAGCCTGTGTGTGTGTGTGTGTGTGTGTGTGTGTGTGTGTGTGTGTGTGTGTGTGTGTGTGTGTATCAAACAGAAAGTGGGAGTGGAGTAATACTCTGGTAGGGGGTGACTTGCTCTTTAAAGGTATAGCAAAGAGTATTTTTCTTCTGGGTGGTCTGTTGGGTCCATTGTTTTGCTCACATAAATTTGCGTTTTTTTACCGCGAATAAATAATAGCACCTTAAAATGAAAATGATCAGTTTATTACTACTGTGGAAAGAACAAACAGGATTTATCATCTCCAGTATGCTGGTGGAGCTTCTCAGTCATCCAGGTCACGGTAAACCAAAGGGTTCAAATGAAGTCCCGTTGCCTTCATTTGAACCCTTTGGATTATAATCTCGAGTCTTTTAGTGAATTGTCTCCCCATCTTCAAATCCTAGTCACTGCTAAGGTATATAGATACGATGTTATCTTGAAATGTGTCTCACTGTTCGGGGGTTTTTTACGCAGTTTTTTTTTTGTCGTATCTTGTATCTCTGTTCATCACTTTGATCAGCTGTCATGCTATTTTGTTACAGAAATAAACTTAGTATGGTGTAGTATATTGTTGTTTTAAGTAGTTCATCACTGTGAAAACAGACAGAATTTCATGATTGTTAAAACACATAAACTTTAGTTTCCTATCACTACATGGCAACCCACAGAATCTCAAACTGCAGTAACCAAATCTGACCACAGGACGTCACTATTACTCAATTCTTACATAGTTTACCTTTAAGCTGCCTGGCCTCACCTTGGATAACTGCTGCTACCTGATTATTCCGTCCTGTGTCTGTAGAAAACTGCATTCTTCAGTAGGTTGTATGCATAAAGTGAACTATTCCTGAAGGATCCGAGGCATTCCCCGGTCACAGAGAATATTCAATCCCTCCAGCAAGTTCTGGATCAGTCCTGGGATCTCCTCTCAGTGGGATATGGTGGGAAAGCATCCCAGTCAGAATTCTGACAGAGCTACGCTACAGCAGCAGGCACAGTCCTCTCTTTATGCGCCCCCAAGTCCTCTCATGGCTACCAGCATATCTCAACGAATGGAAGTTTAAAGCGTGACACACATTATATGTCCTCACCTGTCAGCATGCTCTCATTAACAACACAGTTTCCCTGGAAAAGGACAGCGTCACAGGGCATCACCATCCCATTGGCTGGAACAGCAATGACATCACCGGGTACAAGCTCTGTCGACATGGCCTGTTCGATATCTGGGGGTGAACGTAACAGAAGAAGGCAAACAAGTTGTATTCTGAAAAAATCTGATATACTTGGGTCTGAAGAGGAGCGATGTGTGATGATGAACAGAATTTACTCTCGCCTTTATCTCCTCTGCACACGGAGACACGGACCACGCTGTGGGCGGCCACCATGTCATGTAGCATCACATATTGCTGAAAGGAGAAAGCTGCTGATTCAGACGGGAAGGAAAACGTGTCTGGTGACACATCAAACGGTCTCATGGTGAACCCATCAGATTGTCTAATGACTTGTGGAGAAACAAGAGAATTCTGCTCTGCAGATGCAGAACATCCAATAATAGTCTCATGTAGTCAGGTGTGACTCACCTTTCTAATGCTATACAAGGAGGTAGCTATTGATACGACAGACATGAAAACGATGGCCGTAGCATAGTAGTAGTAATCTTCAGCACTCCACAAAATGACACTGAAGAGCTGAAAGATGTAAAAAGGGTTCAACACCTGATGGGAGGCAAACAGACACCTTAAGGAGCAGAACTGGTTGGTAAAAGAAACTTCCAGAGCAGACGTCTGACTCACCTCCTTAATGAGGAGCTGAAACAGAGAGGGAACTCTGACAGCGATCTCATTCTCCCCAAAAAACAACCTCCTGAAACGATCCCAGACAACGAGTTCACAACCAGACGCTTCCTTGGTTTTTCTAACCAGTAAAACGCGGAGAAGTGCTGCGGTACCTAAAGTCCTGCAGGGTTTTGGAGAGTCCAGAGCTGTGTTCAGAGTGGATGCATGCACAGCTTACCCTCACATCCTCCAGCCCTCTGGAAACAAGACAGGGTTTTCATTTCAACTGCAGTCACACTGATTCATACTGTTTACAACTAACTCATAATTCACCCCAAAATCTTCATTTTATTAGCCGTTAGTCTTCCTTAAAGCCGATCAAACAAGACTTAAAATGTATAAAATGCCAAACATGCAATAGTTTTAAACTAAAACCACGGACAGGTCGCATCGATTGTCGCTCCCACAGAGTCCGAATATTATTTGATGTTTTTTAGGTGCATTTTTGTGAATTACCTTCTTTTGCTCTGAGTGTCCGTTGCGCTTCTGGAACGGTTGCTTTGGACAATAATGATTTTGCGAAAAGCTGGTAAGACACCAGTGATTTTTAGTCCAACTCGCGGCCTGTTACCGCCTCGTGATGCAACCGCACCCCAACCAGAACTATCCGACACACCGGCTGCTGAAAAGTTTCATGAAGGCTGAACTCCTACCTGAGATTCGGGGGAAACTGAACTCATTCGCTGCCAGCATTTATCACCGTTTTTACTGTTTTTTAAGAGTCACAGAACGTTGCGCGCTAGGATGATGTCGACAAAGCGGAGGCTCACCTGTTACATCAGGAAGAATCCGCACGTCGTTGTTGAATTGTGATCGGCAGAAGCTTTTCCGGTTCGTGCCTCACTTTTTTTTTTACAGGAATGGCCCAAAACAATCTCCTAACACATGGACTTTCTGCTTCCCGATCACGTGACGTACGCGGATGAAGATCGGCTTTAGAGCTGAGATGTTAGTTCTCACGGTGCGGGGGCTCGTCCGACGCCCACACAGTAAAAAAATGCAAGTGGCAGTGGCAGTGAATGAGTTAATGGACTCCACAGGAACTGCCCCCAATGGCCATGCAATGTTGCAGAGACGTGTCAATCATGACAGCCCTACAACATCCATAGCCTTGAGATACCCAGGACGAACCTCATCCGCCCCCGGGGCTACGCCGCCGTGTAGTTGTTTGACTACCTCAGCAACTTCTGCCCCCGAGATTGGACAGTCCATCCCCAGGTCCCCCGGCTCTGGTTCCTCCTCGGATTGCGCATAGGTGGGATTGAGGAGCTCCTCAAAGTATTCCTTCCACCATCCGACTATAGCCCCAGTTGACGTCAGCAGCTCCCCATCCCCACTGTAAACAGTGTGAGCGAGTTGCTGCCTTCCTCTCCTGAGGCGCCGGACAGTTTGCCAGAACCTCTTTGGAGCCAATCGATAGTCTTTCTCCATGGCCTCACCAAACTCCTCCCACGCCCGACATTTTGCCTCGGCAACTGCCACTGCTGCACCCCGCTTGGCTATCCGGTACCTGTCTGCTACCTCTGGAGACCAAAGTCCTGGAGAAAATAGTGGCCATCCATGTGAGCATTTAAACACTAATGCTCTGTTTGAGGAATTTCAGTCTGGTTTTAGAGAGTATCACAGCACTGAAACTGCATTAGTGAGAGTTACAAATGATATTCTCATGGCCTCAGATAAGAATCTTGTGTCTGTTCTAGTCTTGTTAGATCTCAGTGCTGCCTTTGACACAGTTGATCACAATGTTCTTTTAGAAAGACTTGAACATGTTGTAGGGATCAAAGGAACAGCGTTAGGCTGGTTTAAATCCTACCTGTCTGACAGATTTCATTTTGTAAATGTACATGACAAATCTTCTTCATACTCCAGGGTTACTTGTGGAGTACCACAGGGTTCAGTGCTTGGACCAGTTCTTTTTACTATATATATGCTCCCAGTTGGTAAAATCATTAGACAGCATGGGATAAACTTCCACTGTTATGCGGACGATACTCAGTTATATTTATCCATTAACCCTGATGAACCTAATCGGTTGGGTAGATTACAGGCTTGTCTTGAGGACATAAAAAATTGGATGACTCTAAACTTTTTGCTTTTAAATCAAGACAAGACGGAAGTTCTCATCTTTGGACCTGAAATTCAGAAAAAGAAACTGCTTAGCCAATCACCTGACCTTAATGGCATTACATTATCTCAGAGAACAAAGTAAGGAACCTTGGTGTTATCTTTGACCAGGACATGTCATTCAAATCCCAGGTTAAACAGGTTTGTAGGATTTCATTTTTCCTCCTTCGGAATATTGCTAAGATTAGAAGCATACTTTCCAGGAGTGATACTGAAAAACTAGTTCATGCATTTATTACATCAAGACTGGATTACTGTAATTCATTACTCTCAGGAAGTCCACAGAATGTAGTTAAAAGTCTTCAGCTTGTCCAAAATGCTGCAGCTAGAGTTCTGATGAGAATTAAAAAGAGAGATCATATCTCTCCTGTCTTAGCTTCCCTACATTGGCTACCTGTTAAATTCAGAATAGATTTTAAGATCCTCCTTCTCACATATAAAGCTCTTAATAATCAAGCTCCATCATACATCAGTGATCTGATTGTTCCATACGTTCCTAACCGAGCACTTCGCTCTCAGACTGCAGGTTTACTGGTGGTTCCAAGAATATCTAAAAATAGAATGGGAGGCCGATCTTTTAGTTATCAGGCTCCTCTCCTGTGGAACCAGCTCCCAGCCTTAGTCCATGAGGCAGACACCTTGTCTACTTTTAAGACTAGGCTTAAAACATTTTTATTTGATAGGGCCTATGGTTAAAATCTGATGTTAGTCTAGATCTGGACAAGTGGGGGGGTAGAGGGAGGTGGAGTGTACAGTCGGTAAAGACGGCTCTCCCTTGCCCTGCCTCCAACATGCCTACATCTAAAAGGCTAGGTTATCCAGAGTTATCTCTGTAGTTATGCTGCTATAGGCTTAGACTGCTGGAGGACATACTGACCACTTTCCACACTCGACTACTTTCTTCTACTATCTGCTCTTTAACTGTATTATTTCCTGCTATTTCAGCTGTTAACTTTATTTTCTCTCTAAGTGTTTTTCTCCCCAGAAGAAGCTACAACGATGTTCTGCTAAGCTGTGGTGGCCTCATGGAGGGGGCCATCGTCTAGCACACTGCTGCTAACCACTTAAACATTCTCCCTCTCCTGATAATAACACTTTACTCTCTTTGACATTGGATGTGCTACTACTAGTTTACCCGTTTAATTATAGATCCACTAGGATAAATACAATAAATTTATCTCTCACCAAATAGAATATTTACTAAGACATCACAATATAACCATAGAAACACTACTTGGTGTGTGTGTGTGTGTGTGTGTGTGTGTGTGTGCGTGTGCATGTGTGTGTGTGTGTTTGTGTTCTGTCTTCTCGATACCCAGTGAGTCGTGGAGGATGGCTGCTTATACTGAGCCAGGATACTCTGGAGGTTTCTTTCTGTTAAAAGGGAGTTTTCCTCTCCACTGTCGCTAAATGCTTGCTTAGTTAGAGGATTAAGTAAGAGGGGGTTATGTGAGAGACACTAATTGTATAATCAAGTGTGTAATTTGATCGTTTGTAAATCAAACTGAGTGATGCACTCAGGTAGATCATTTGGTGAAGCATCTTCATTAGGTTGACATCAAAAGTTAACGACGACGTTTCAAAGAGTTTTAATCTGTCATCTGGTGTTGAGAACATCCACACATGCAGTCTACACTAGTGGTTCCCAAATCTTTCAGCTTCAGACCCACAAAATACAAATCATGAAGACACGTGCCCTCAGATCTCACTGATGTGACAATAAAACATGAATAAAAGGCTAAATAATTAAGCTCATATTCACTTATATCCATGTATGACAACTTCGTTGAGGTTTTGTAACAATTATGCTAGAGACATAGCTTCAGCAATTGTTCCTTGAATTTTATTTCCAAACTCTGGACCCCCTGTGTAGTCCTTAGTGATCCATTTTGGGGTCCTGACGGCAACTTTGGGAACCACTGATCTAGACCAGGGGTGCTACATCCTGGTTCTGGAGAGCCACTATCCAGCAACTTTGAGTTGTTTTCTGACCTACCACACCTGGTTTTGTTCAGATAAACAACAAGTGTCTGCAGAGCTTAAATCTTTCAAGGCAGTTTTTTAGAAGAAAACCTGCTACATACTGTTTTACGTGAAGTGGAGGACTTACTGATATAATTCAAAGTTCTGCATCACATCGTTCCAGTAGTACCTAGCACTGTGGTGTGTGAAGTATTTAATCTAAAAGCAGAGAGAATGCGGAGGTGATCAGATGTAAACAGGCTTCAAACACATCTTTAACCTGAAGACTACACTCCTATAGCTCCAGCTCCTACCTGAACTTGCTGATGTTTAGGGAGCTTTTCATGATGAACTTGGTCTTCAGAGCACATTTGGTAGTCTACTTCTTTATTTGGAAACGGAGTCTTTGACAGCAGATCCAAATCGCTGAAGGGTGTGACCCCAGGCGCCTGAAGGACTTGCACTTTAACTCTGAACCACTGCTTAAACTCATCCTGTGATCATCACATGAGAAAAGGTTTCAACAGCAAATGTATAAAAACAAGTCTGGGAAATGAACGTTAAAGCACCGAGGCATGTTTTCCTACCGTTGTTCTGAGCAGCAGCATTTGAGCATCCCTCAGCGAGGTGTGTGTGCATGTGCCTTTGACTTCCCATTCAGGCAGCCAGTAGAGCAGCAGCAGTAAAAAACCCCCAGAGCAAACAGCCCCCACACCCACCAGGACCATCTTCCACAGACAGGGGCGGTATCCCCATACCTCCTGCACAAAAGCATGCTCATGTTAAATCATCCACAGGCTGAGTGGGGACTGGACTCTCAGAGCAGTACAGTACCGAAACATCCTCCCAGAAGAACTCCTCTCATCAAAAAAAAAAGTTCCACACAAGAAATAAAATTATTAGATTAAAATTGCTGTTCTCTGATAACGTCAATTTAAATAATCGTCAGAAGCTTGCAGAAACCTTTGTTTTTTTTACATCCTATAATTTTGCCACTTAGAAGCGATATAGATTTATTTTAACTCTGACAAATTTAGCCTTTTTCAAATGTAAAAAAAAAATAATTAATGTTAATTCATGTCCATAATTCTGCTTTGGAATAAGCCGAACAATAGCTTTAATTTAGTAGTCCCTATTGACTCCTTATTGAGCCTATGGGTGGATTATTTTACAGAGCAACTGCACACCATAAGAAAACGTAACTGCACCCTGAGTCAAGATTTGAAAAATGCTATGAAAGTGGTCGTTGCCAGGAGGCAGGAGCGGCATGGCCAAGTCTGGGGAATTTCTAATTTGGATATTATCTGCATAAAGATGGTAGGAGATTCCTTTAAAAGGAGCTCAGGTAGTGCTGAAGAGGAAGCAGATAGAGGAGGAAGAGCAGAGGCCCCAGCACAGAACCTTGTGGGACACCATGGGTAAGGGAGATGGTGGAGGACCTAAACTTGGAGATGGCCACAGAAAAGGAGCGCTCAGAGAGATAAGAGGAGAACCAGAGAGCAGTTCTTGATGGGCCTACCCAGTCTCTCAGCCTCTCCAGTAGCAGGTGATGGTCAACAGTGTCAAAGGCTGCAGTCAGGTCCAGCAGGACCAGAACAGAACAGTCCCCTGCATCACTGTGGGTCAGAAGGTCATTAGAGACCCTAAGAAGAGCTGTTTCAGTAGAATGAGCTCTACGAAAACCTGACTGGAAGCTATCATAGATGTTATGTTCATCAAGAGCAGCTGTGAGTTGTTTAGCCACAACCTTTTCCAAGATCTTGGAGATGAACGGAAGTTTAGAGATGGGTCTGAAGCTGCTATGGAGAGAGGGGTCGAGACTCGGTTTTTTAAGAAGCGGGTGGATTACAGCGTTCTTAAAGTAAGCAGGGACCTGACCAGAGACCAGAGAAGCATTAATTATAGAGAGCACGCTGGGACCGATGGACTGAAAAGCACTTTTAAACAAAGATGAGGGTAAGATGTGGAGGGGGCATGCAGAGGTCTTCATAGAGTTAACTAGTTTGGTTAACTCAGGCAAAGAAACAGGAGCAAAGCTATCTAGGATGATGGGCCTGGTTGGAGTCGGGAGAGGCAGCGATAAGGCTGAAGGAGAGATGCTAGATCTGACCTTATTGACTTTGTCCACAAAGAAAGACAGAAAGTTCTCACAGTCTGTAACAGAGTGGATGGAGGCTGTAGGAGAGGCAGGAGAGACGATGCTGCTGATGGTGTTAAACAGCACCTTGGGGTTCCCTTTGCTCTGGGACACCAGGTTGGAGAAATAGGAAACCCTAGCGTCTCTGACTGCAGAGTTAAAGGATGTCAGAAGATCCTTTAGGTGCAGCAGATGGACGTAGAGATGGGTTTTTTTTTCCACAAATGCTCAATTTTTCTGCATTGTCAAAATGCCACCCAGAGCATGGAGACCCCAGCCCATCTTCCCAGGGCCCAAAGCAGCAGCATCACAGAGCCTCACGGAGTCCGAAGCCACCAACCCAGCCCCACCCCAGCAGAATATCTACACCCATCCCTGCATTTGCAAAACTTCCGGACTATAAAAGACATAGGACATCCAGGTAAGGATGGGTCCTCCCCCTCCTGGACTTCCCCCTCCCCTGTGATGGGACAGCAGAGGAGCCAAGGTCTACCCGAGGCCCCTGAACCCGTGTCAGGCACTGCTGCATGTTCCTGCCCTCTCCCCAGCAGCATACATGTCAGGACCCGACCCCCAAGGCCCCACCCAGATCCCCCCACGGGGCCGGCCACACCACACCCCGAGCCCCCAGGCCCCCACCCAGGGGCAATGCAGCTGCCGGGCAGTAACCCATGGCCACCGCCAAGACCTCCAAGGGGCCCCACTCACACCACCAGCAGTCCACCCCCCGAGGCAACCCAAGCACCTCCAGAGGGGGGCAACAGCCCCCCAGTCCCAGACACCCCCCAGTGAACCCACCTCCAAGGAACGTCCAGATACTCTAAACTCAGACCCTCCACCCCCCCACCCACATCATCCCGCAGGACAATATCAATGGTCCCCCGTCATCGCTATGTGAAGGAACCGATCAAAGGAGCCCAGAGAGATTGATTTGAAGTGGAAGCAGAGGCTATATCATGTGTAATATGATCTAACAAAAGATTTCTATACTGGTTGATGCAAAGAGTTTCTCTATTTTTCCAATTCAAGAGGATAGTTTTCTTAGTGATGCATATGGCAGTCAGAACCACGTGAGCCAAAGATGTTTCAATCGGGACATCGTCCAGGTTTCCCAGTAAACAAAGAGAGGGGGAAGTTAGGATAAGACATTTCAGACCTTTGACAGGTCTTCACATACTCTACCCCAATATTCCTGGACAGGTGGACAGGACCACAGTGCATGAATGTAATTGTCAGGTTTTTAGAGAATTAGATCATTGAGCAGGAAGGACTTATTGTTAACAGAGTGGGTATTTAATAGAGCCATGCTGAGTGAGGTGGAGGAATCAGAAACTACAGGAACAGCTGGAGTTAGTGGACGTAAATTAGCAGAGTTAGATCCACGCTGTTTATAAAAACCACTTATGGAGGGAACAGGAGGAGAAGCCACTGAAGAATGAGGATAAAAAGACCTTGGGAAACTTGGACGGAGAAACCGCACCGCAACGCGGCCTGGCGGCAATGCGGATGTGGCGCTCAAGTTGCCAAATAAAGGACAAGAAGCTAGAGATCACACCAATGTTTACTAGATAAGCCACACTTTAAGAGAAGTCTTACTCTCACCTGGATTCCTGCTCGTTTACCTCTTTTCCTACGACATTTTCCCGAGACCAGATAAACATCGCTGGAGGCGCCCTGGTTGGAATTGTTGCTTGGCTCCGGGCCAGTGCGCCGCTCAGGTAAACAAACAGGGAGGTACGTCCTCAGTGCATCCTGGGCGATCATGAACGAACGGAAGGACAAAAGAGTCTGGCATCATAGGAGATGGTAGCAGGGACACTACTGAAGAGGATCGCAGACAGGAGCAAGGTGGAAATGGGGAGGTTTGTGGAGAAAAGTTTGAAAAAGTGGCCGGTGACCGCGGCTAAGCCAAGCACAGGCGCCATCTTGTTACCGACCGGAAGCGGAAGAGCGGAAGAAAGGGTCTGCAAACTCTCCTGTTCGCATAACCTCACCCCCTGAAAATTCTAGCCGAGCCAATCAGCACTGAGTATCGTACATCACACACCATAACGCCGAGTTAGTCATAAACATGGCAACTGAAGCGGAGTTCGCTGCGGCTCTTTCCTCTGGTCTAAATGACTTCAATGTCATTAAAACCAAAAGAAGCGCTAAAAGCCTTTCTTCTTAAAAAAAAGATGTTTGCGCTGTTGCCAAACGCCTTTTTTTACTACAGCTAAAAAACTGCCTGCGAGTTACCAGACTCTCTCCGTGCAGAATTAAACAGAGGACGAGTCTGGCAGGCCAGGCTTTGAAATTGTTCCAGCCCCCGTTTAAAATGCAGTAGCCACAGTTCAACCCACAGGGGGCAGCACTAAGACGTTTTTGGACCTAGATTCTTGATTTAATCAGTTTTACACAAACGTCAAAAAATGCATTGAAACAGAAAGATTACGTTTGTAAAGACCCAGTTATACAGTTTATATGCAAAACAAGTTATTTTGGGGTTTAGTTACTCTTTAAGTTGAGGAGCAGATTTCCAGTATTTCAGTAGAGGCATTACACTCACCTAAAGGATCATTAGGAACACCTGTTCAACTTCTCCTACAAGCAATTATCTAAACAAACAATCACATGGCAGTTGCTTCAGTGCATTTAGGGGTGTGGTCCTGGTCAGGACAATCTCCTGAACTCCAAACTGAAGGTCAGAATGGGAAAGAAAGGTGATTTAAGCTATTTTGAGCGTGGCGTGGTTGTTGGTGCCAGACGGGCCGGTCTAATATATAACCCGTGTTAGCGAAGGAAATTCAGATGAGCCACAGAACTGCGTGTGTTATCGGGACGGTAATTCAGACTCCTGCTGACTTTATTTGCACGCATCAAATTGAAATCACTAACACTAGCATACGAAGTCCTGGGTGGTACGGCTCCCATCTACCTGAATCCCCTTGCAACGGCTTATGTCACGGCCTGGCCGCTCCGGTCATCAAAGGATCTTCAGCTAGCAGTGCCTACACCACGCTCAGGACAATCCAGACTCTTTTTAAGTGTCGATCCACAGATGTGGAGTGACCTACCAAGCACTACCAGGTACGACAAGAACCTTGTCTGCTGGTGGTGGTCAGAGGGAGCTGTGGCGCCAGTGTTCAGCAGGCCTCGTCTCTGTCAGCGCACCCAGGGCAGCTGTGGCTACATCGTAGCTCGTGTGAATGGGTGAATGACTGATGGTGTGGTGAAACTGAACGCGCGCATGCAGCAGAACCTGTGACAGCCATTGGGACTGCTCCATTTCCACCTAGGAAGCGTTTGTAGTCTCCTGCGTGGGAATATACCTAAAATATCTGAAATATTCCCACTCAGCAGTTGTGAAGCACCTTGGGGGGTTGTAGAACCCCAACAAATACAGGCCTAACCCTAACCCACTTACCTTTTTATCCAAAGCTGTACCTTTAAAACCATGTAACATGCGTTTCATGTGACACTTGACACTACAAAATCTAACAGCAAAGCTACTAGAACTAAACTAACTATAATACTAGAAGTTTTGCTGGGACTCTGACTCAACGCTAATGCTAACAACAGCACAACGCACTTGAAGCTCGGCGGCTAATCTGAGCCCCGACTGCTACAAGGCTGGTTGAGACCGGATGAGACCGGTTGAGACTGCGGTGCTTTTATAAGCTACAGCCACAGAGCTGCTGCGTAGTACTTTTCTGAAATGCGTAGCATTGTTCTCGTTAGCCATTGGCTAAAACCGACTCAAAATAAATGTGTTTTATACTTTTGAGCTGAAGATGGCGCTAGACTGACGTTTTTAGACAGAATTTAGAGTTTTCAAAGAAAACACATCAAAATGCACAAATAATAACTACACATGCTGCAACACTATTAGACACTCATCTATACAGGTTATCAGCAAAAAAAAAAAAGTTAATTTAGGCGTTACTTGCTCTTTAAACACTGCCTTAGGTGCTTGGGCAAATAAATAAATGAATAAGAAGTTATTTTTACCATCTCTTCCTCCAGATCCTGATTTAATAACTTCCTCTCTTCACTTTCCCCCATTCTGTCAACACATACGCTGAAAGAAAATACACACATTTAACAAACCAAATCAAGTCTTACTTTGAACGTTTCCTCGACGAAAACAATGAGCCTTCAACACTGATTTATCAGTAGTTAAACAAACCTTGACCAAGAGCATAAAGAGTTCAGTTTTATGACTCCAACAACAATCAACTCCGTTGTTCCGCGCTGGAAAACAGAAAAAACGTAACGCTGAAAAATCCCTAAAGTAGTGAGGGTCAGACACAAACAGGATATTTTACCTGCAGGATCGACAGAGCAGCACAGCATCTTTCCACTCCGACTCGCTGTCCTGCTGACGCTTTAGCTTCGGTTTTTATTGACAGAGTTTCACAACTCTTACGATCAGTGTGACTGTGGAAGTGTTCTAATCGATGATCCAGTGCAGGACGGGTCATAATACATAGAAACCTTTGCCCCATGCACACATGTTAACGTTCAATAGGAGTCACACCTTTGGGGCACAATAAAAAATACAAACACCTACAAGCTAAATGTTGTAGTTTTTATGGTATCATAGAAAACATTCCTGTTTCTGGAGCTGAGGTTTGCAGATGAGTTGTGAAAGTTTTCTCAAAGAAAAAAGACCTGAGGCAGGTCTTCAAAAAAAAACGCCATTTAGGAGAGCGGGGGTGATATCAGTTAGCTTCTTAAGGGTACAAGAAATAGCTTCTAGGTCGCTTCTGTTTACAGCTTTGGCTCTTTACGAAGTGCTGCTGCATTTATCTGACCAGTGCTGAGTTACAAATGTCGGTGGCGCAGCGTTAGCATCGCGCAGACTGGTCAACCCCACGGGCTCACAGGGTGTTGAAGAAGAAACCATCTTTTTTATAACGCCTCCGAAGATAAAAATCACGGCATGCTTCACAAGAACAAAAATGTCAAAATAAAAATCATGAAAATAAGAAAATTAAAAATTGTGATTAAAAATGTGAGGAAAGGGAAACACCGAAGGTCTCAGTCATCCACACATGTTCCTCTTCCACTAATGATTCTACCCAGTAAATGAATGTTTCTGTAGTAAATCATCTGTGAACATGATAGAATGGTTATCGTGTTTTTGTAATCACAATTTTATCTCTTCCCATTTGTATTGTTTTTAATCTTATTATTAGAAGTATTTTTATTTATTTTATGACATCATATTTGTGTCTTTGTGAAGCACCTCGTGACTCTGCTTGAGACGCGTTAGATAAAAGAACGTTTCTGTATTAATATTAGGGATTCATCAGAGCTCCTCTCTGGAGAAAACGCGCTGACAGGAGATCCGCCTGGAGCGTTGCTGGGATTTGGGATCCTTTGTGGAGCGACAGATAAACCGCACAAATCCGAGTCCAGTCCAAGTTTTATTTTACAACCCTCAGAACCTTCTCTGCTCTCCCACATACGTGTTTCCATGGTAACCAGATTGAACACAGCTGAGGCATTTCCAAATAAAGCGAACTCCAACTAGAACAACTCCTTAGATGTAGATGAGAACCCATTACTCTACGATTTATCAGATTACAGTTTTTATTTATTCCTGTGTGTGTGTGTGTGTGTGTGTGTGTGTGTGTGTGTGTGTGTGTGTGTGTGTGTGTGTGTGTGTGATTCTTGAAGTACAGCGAGGATAAATTGAGTTAAGAACTGTGACTAAATGTCAACAAAAACGTTTGATAACATTTGCGCAAATGCATCGTTTGGTTCAGTGTGGCTGACTCTCTCCACTGCAGGAACCTTTTCCTGAGACAAGGCTGGTAACCGGGCAGCTGTGGACCACCCTGCTGAGGAGTTTGTGATGCGGAGAGGCTGGAGCAGAATTGTGAGTCTGGCAGATAAATCACAACCACAAATTGGTGCATCTCTTATAAAAAACGGTGACCTACTTAAGTAAAAGTCGCACTAACTGAAGCTCATAATCATGCTGTGGCCCTGCAGACCTGAGCCAGCAACAACACGTTCTTCTGGTATTCACGTCTCCTGGGAACCGGAGCTGTTGCACAACCAACTTTCTCTCCAAAAACGCGTTTGGAACTTGGTTTTTACCAGAATGCAACTCTTGCTAAAGTTTCGCAGACAGACCTAACAGAACTCTAACCAACCAGACGTGTCTTAATCCCAAGCAGCGACTCACCACCGTCTCCTTTTTCTGGGTCAGAACCGAACCGAACCCCGCTGGAGGTTCGGATGCCCCCTGCGGATCCCACAGCCTGCTGCCCGGACTAATGGGACCACTGACCCCACGGCCGCTGGGCGCAAGAAATGCGGTCGTACAGGATCGGCTCGGGGTCCTTCCACTGCCGATGACGTCACATGACTGCAAATCTACTCGGCTTTCACACAAACGTTTTCTTTATAATTGTAATTTGTTAATAAAACAACATATTATCTTTGTTTTGTAAAGAATGTGAAACTGCATAAACCAACATCAGACTGACAAACAGAACAGTTCTTACATGTGAAGCCACATCTGTTTGTATTAATGTGGAGTTCGTCTGTATATTTTTTAGTTGTTATCTAAATACATTCTTTGACTCAAAATATTGCTTGGTGTCTTTCAATAAAGTTCTTAGATTTTATTTTGCCCCATTTCATCAACATCAAGAGCTTTTGAGGGTCACCGTTTATCATTTGCTTATATTTTACATTTCCTTTAGAAGTTCAAACATATTTTCCACAAAAAGTGTTGATTTTTGGATACAGGACTACGACCGCTAAGACTACGACCGCAAACCCTTTCACCCTTTTTAAGCCGTCGTGCACTAATCCTGGTGAACTTGTTTGGACCTCTTTTGAATACCAAATAGGTTGCTTTTTTTGCATATACATTTTAAGGACTAGATTCACCTTTTAAAACTTTTTGAACGGACCCAAACTGCCATTTAAAGGAGAAGAAGCTGACGCGGGAAAAAGCAGAAACTTCAGCTAAGTCAGCGGTAGCCTCCAAGAGCTCCGCATCCTCTGACCACGAATACCGTAAATCCTCTAATATTAGCTTGTATTTAATTAACGGCCGGGTATCATATTTTGGCCGGTGTCGGAGTCAGCGGAGGTGAATAATGGCCGTTTTTTTTTATTGTGGCCGGGTGGACTGTGGTAACAAGCAAGTACGGGGGCGGTTGTGTCATCCATCTCACTTTTGATTTGCCAGTGATAGACCGCGAGGGTAACTTTAACCGTGCGGAGACGAAGAGGAGGCAAAAGTTTGATATCAAGTTCAAAGAGAACGTGCTGATTATGCTGCAGAACACTCTGGGGAGCAGCAGCAGGGGTTGTATGAACTAGTCACTAGTCGACTTCACCGCTCTATAGTGACTTGTTATGCCTGTCATCGACTAGTCGCTGTCACGTGATAATGACCGGCAAGATGCAGTCCACGGAAAAGACAGCAGCCTGCTGTCAGCAGGTGACAAGCTCCTGCGCGTCCGGAGGCAACGCGCTGTGCCAGAGCGTCGGGACTGACACCCGCCGTAAAACGGACATTTAACCAAATTGTGACGTTTACCCTCTTGCAATTTAACCTCACCCCCATCCTAACCTTAACCAGCTTGCACATGCAAAGCTCTGATTCTTGACGCGCTCCAGACATCTGCGTCCTGAGTACGGCCACAGTAACATGATCACATCAGGTGTCGCCACCTCAAAAACAAATGTAACACGCGATTGTTCATGTCGGCTCATTTCATTTTATGTTTTCTGTCTTTTATTCTTTTATTTGTGCCTGATGCATTTCGCTGCTGTGGATCGGGGCGCATCACCTGTTTTGTCCTCCGGTGACGGACGGACCTAACTGATGTGGCCGGTGAGCACTCCGCTGTTTTTGCGGTCGGTAGATCTTTTAGAACTGCAGTTCAAAGGTAACTCATGAGGTGAATATATATGAACCCAGGTAGCGGTTTCTCTTTAGGACTGAGAGGAGATGCAGGAAGATAATAAACAGGCAGGACAGAAAAATAGTCAAATAAAAACAAGTTAGTTTTTGTACCTGCTGGTTGCAACAAACAGACACCATTGAAGGTAATCAGAAGTGAGGAACAGAAAATGAAATAATTATTTTAATGTTTAGAGCAGCAGGAACTCCGAGAGGCTGCAGGTGCATCAGTGATTTTACAGCCGCTGCGCAGGGGGAGGGGGGAGAGGGCTGAAGCAGAAACTACCGTTGTTAAATGAAATGTGTTGTAACAGACGCCGTCTGTTTTGTGGCCACTAGGTGCCCTCAGCGTCCCTCCCTGCTCTCCTGGCTCTAGCTGAGCCAGGTGGAATTGGTTTCAATCAGTGAGGCTCCCTGTTAAAAGGGTGCGTCAGATGATGGGGGAAGGGGGGGTTCAGAAGAGAACAAGCAGAAGTGTTTGCTCTCCTCTTTCCCTCCTCGTACTGACGTTGGTCTCGCTTTGCTTACCTGAGTGGTATCGATAATCACTTCCTAGTTTCTAGAGCTCGTTTTGTGTTTTTTTTCAGCATCCTCGTTAAAGAGAGATCTAGCTCACCCTTCTGGTGGAGCTTTTTGTGTTAATCCTGCTTCTGGTGGAGCTTTTTGTGTTAATCCTGCTCATTCGTTACCCGGTTTTAATCCCCGGCGCTTTGTGTTTAATAGTATTATAGTTGTTAAATCCCCAGTTTTGGATGTCTCTTGTTTTGTATCATTTTATCCTTTTACCTGCAGAAAGCAGAGACTTTTAGTTAAAAAAAACTCCTTTAAGAGAGTAAATCTTGGCTTGTTCCTGTTCACAACCACATTTCTTTACGCCCCCTAACCACATCATCTCTTAGACGAGCTGGGGTCCGTAAAAGAGTGGGGGCTCGTCCGGGATCATTTACACTTATAACCCGGTTTTACATTCTAGTTTGTGTTGTTTTCAGGACTAACCTTGTTTTCCTCTTTTGGAGGTGGAGCGGACATCACCATGGCAACCTTTGATTTGCAGGCTTTTGTGGAGGCTCCTTCGCGCCGGCTGCTGGAGCGTTGCAGAAAAGCCGACCTGATTGTCCCGAAACAGCTGACAAAAGACGCTCTACGGAAGTTCGTTTTGGAATATTTGGAGGTGCAGGGGATCCTTCCGCCTCCTTCTGAGACCGACTCACGCCCTTCATCACAACCAGTGACTCCAGGAGAAGAGGACAAGATCAGACAACCAGAAGAGTCATCTTCAGGCTCCCCGTCACCAGGTCAAAGTCCTCCCACTTCTCCACACAGTAGAACCCGCCTGAAGCTCCGGCTCGCTCGCCTCCGCATCGAGGCGGATGAACGTGCCCTAGAACGAAAGCTACGTCACGAGTTGGACTTGAAAAGACTGGACGCTGAAACCCAGCTTAAAATGCTCGATCTCGAGTTACGGAATAAGAAGCCCGTTCCTGCCGCTGCTTGGACTTCCTCTCAGGAACCCGATGGTTCGGACGCCTCACAGGCCCAGTAGCACCCGCCAGTTCGCCGTTGCAGACCCCACCTTTCGATGTCAGCAAATGTATCTCGCTGCTGCCCCAGTTCCAGGAGACGGAAGTGGATGGCTACTTCCTAGCTTTTGAGCGGATCGCTGCGACGCTCCAGTGGCCTCGCGAGGTTTGGTCTCTGCTCTTGACTTGCAAGTTAAAAGGTAAGGCCCTTCAAGTGGTATCCGCTCTGTCTCCAACAGATGGCACTAATTATGACAAGGTGAAATCCTCTGTGCTCATGGCCTATGAACTTGTTCCCGAAGCCTATAGACAACAGTTTAGATTCGAAAAACCTCGACTAAACCAAACTTACGTTGAGTATGCCCACGCTAAGTCGGTGTTGTTTGAGAAATGGTGTGCTGCTTCTCATGTCTCCTCGCTAGCCGAGCTGAAAGAATTGATTTTGATAGAGGAGTTCAAACGTCATCTCCCTGAGAGACTGGTTCACTACTTAAATGAACAGAAGGTCACTTCCTTCTCTGAGGCTGCTTTGATGGCCGACGAATTCTCGTTAACTCACCTCGTCCGAGAGAGTCGTTCAGAAGTAAACAGAGGAATCAGACCCAGTGTGAAAACCTCTCCTAATCCTAATCCTGAAAATCCAGTGTTTCTATTGCCATAAACGCGGTCACGTAATCCGTGGCTGCTACGCTTTAAAACTGAAGAACCGTAAGAAAAACAGAACTGAAATAGCTTGTTGTTAGGAAGCTAACTCAGAAAACCCCTGCTGTCAGCCATTTCTATCAGAGGGTCTTGTGTCTCTTCCAGATTCTGAAAACGAAACCAAAGTAGTCATCCTGAGAGATACGGGAGCTTCCCAAACTTTAATAAAGAGAAGCGTGTTGTCCTTTTCTGAAAACAGCCAAGCCGGCTACTCGGTGTTGCTTCAAGGTATTGAGATGGGAGCTATCTCTGCTGAAATGCACTCTATTAAACTGTCCTGTCCTTTAGTCTCGGGTGACTTTGTGGTCGGGGTGTTGGATGAGCTCCCAACTAAAGAATTTAGGGCCTTTACTACGTCATTCAGTGTTTTAGTACTAATCAGGGTGAAAGTTGGCGTTCTGGCCATGTTGTTGCTGCGTGGTTGTGTCAGTAGTCTGGTTGTGTTCGCTGATGGAGAGGAATGAATGGCTGATCTAATGTTTGTGATTTTTCATGAAGAAGGATGCAAACTCATCACATCTGGTCTGAGATATGAAGTCCGGGGCTAACTGTGCTGGGAGGTTAGTTAGCCTCTAGACAGCAGCAAACAGAACTGTTAATATTATCATTGATGACTTTTGAGAAAAAGGCTTGTCTCACTTTTTTTATCTCCGCGTTATAAGTACGCAGCTGCATTTTGAAGGTCTGACAGTGATCTGGTAGATTACTTTTCCTGAATCGGTGCTCTGCTTTTCTACATTCTCGCTTTTGATTAGTAGCAGATCTAGTGAACCTCCATGGAGCTTTCTGTTTGCCTGAAATTAGTTTGACCTTTTCAGGTGCGATGGTGTCAAGGACTCGAGTGTTTTGGAGTTGAAACTGGCGAAAGCGTGAACCAACGCAGCTGTTGGACGCGTTGATAAGTTCATCTGTTCGGTAAAAGCTGATGCAGTGTGGTCACCCATGACCCTTTGTTAGTGAACAACTGTAGATTGAAGTGTAGCAGGTGAGACTGATATCTGAGAAAACACAGAAATGATCAGATAAGCCCACATCTTTAA
The DNA here is from genome assembly GCA_006942095.1 of Nothobranchius kuhntae. Classification (NCBI taxonomy): domain Eukaryota; kingdom Metazoa; phylum Chordata; class Actinopteri; order Cyprinodontiformes; family Nothobranchiidae; genus Nothobranchius; species Nothobranchius kuhntae. The sequence goes on from SSNQ01034012.1 coordinate 95,732, forward strand.
CAACAACGTTGGACACATCAACGTCCCAAGTCGTAGGTCGAGAGGGTGGCCCTGCTCGTGTGTTTGAGCATGGACGATTTAAGGTCGAGCAACTCAAGCATATCAAGGAATTGCTCCGCAGATTTGCTGGTAGGGTTATCAACATAAATATTAACGTCAACGCTTATCGTGAGGTGAGCGTAATCCATAGTGATGACAGAAAGGAGCTCAGTAAAAGGGTCTGTGAAAGTTCTGGAAGGCCCTGGTGCTCTGTAAATGACAAGCATTAATATCTGAGATGTACCTTTAACTTCGAAGCAGAGATATTCAAAGAGTCATAGTAGCAGCACATTCACTGTTTACAAATAAATGCGTCTCTGAAGATAGAATTAGATAGATTAGGTGGATAGGGAGGGGGAAATCTGACTCGTCTCACGGATGGATAAGGTCTGACGGTGGCGCCGGCGAGCAGAGGGGGGAGGAGGAAGGGCGTAGAGCTGTGAGGCTGTTCGTAATCTTCATGTTTGAGAACATTCGGTGTGTTATCAGCAGCTGTAGCTTGGCTGGTGTGACGTGGTGGTTCGTGAGAGTAGGAAGATGGTGCTGAAGATGGTGTAGTCCCTACACCCCCAGCAGGTCCCTGAGGTCCAGTGATCAAAGCCTACTGGTTATGCAGCACCAGGCTAAAGGTCAAAGGTGACAGATCATCTGCTGCTGTGGCCCCCAGACTCTGGAGCTCTCTCCCCCTGAGCCTGAGATCAGTGGACTCAGTGGTCTCCTTTAAAAAGCAGCTGAAGACTCACTTGTTCAAGCTGGCTTTTGTATGACCTTCTTCACCTCTCTCTCTTTATTCTGCTCTCCCCACCTATTCCACCTTCCTCAGGATCCACTGGTTTCCCTCTTTCCTGTTCACTCTCTCTCTTTCTTTACATTTTTAATCACAATTGTCTATTTTTGCTCATTTTAAATGTATTTTTTAACCATTTTCTAAATTCTTTTGTATATTTTTACATTTGTTTTTGTGAAGCGCCTCGTGATTTTTATCTTGAGAGGCGCTATAGAAATGATCTTTTCTTCTTCTTCTGCCTGCTGAAGGCATTTCTCATGCCTTTCCTTGTTGGGGGAAGTAGAAACACGGAGCACGTGAGCTGGGTTTGAGGTGAAGAGTTAAACTCCAGATTAGGGGTGGGCAATATAAACAGTATAAGGTAGAAATGATGTAAAATTGGGTAATGATAGGTTTTTGGCTCTACCGCGATTACACGTGATGTCACTAAGATGTGCACCCGCGCCGACATTGGAACAACAGAGTGGCGGTGACTGCAAGCATGTAGCGGGAGGAGGAGGAGGAGCATTCTACACTTTTTGGACGTCTTTATTCTGCTGCAATACGTTTTCCAAATGAGGGTCTTTTAAAGCATGTCATTTTATATAAACAAAGGAAAAAATATATGGCGGTATGTATCGTAATCACACATGCTTCAGATTATATCGCAGCATAGATTTGAGGCCATATCGCCCAGCCCTACTCCAGATTTATTCAAATGAATTCCATCGGGCTGAAAAAAGTGCTCGTGATCCCAGAAGAAATGGTCAAAACAGGAGATGCTCTCCTTATCACACGTGTATGACAGCCATAGACCCGTGAGAAACGTTCAGCTCCTCTTCTGATAGGTGGAAGGGAGCTGAGTGATGTCAGTAGAGCAGGAAAATCGTGCTTAAGGATCTCTGACTCCCTTCTCCTGATATCATGATGTGACAGTGTGAGCGTCCTGTCACTGTGACCCGATTGATCATGCGCCCTGGCTACTTGGCCAAGGAGATGTCCCTTTGGTTGACTGGTCAGCGCGCGTGACTCTCACCAGGAGTCTGGGGATCGAATCCCGCCCGGGCCCTCGTTTCTCCACCCTGCCACACAATTAGCACCAATGTGATTAACGAGGTTTTTGGCTGCCGGGTGTTTAGCTGCTATTCTATCTGTGATATCAGAAATCGTAATCTTGGTGAAACTATAAGTAAAGTTCACATATTTCATGTGAAAGTCGCCCGTTATCAGAGTCCGAGTCTCATCAGAACTCTTCTGCTGTTGGTTCTGGTTTCTCACCCTGCTCTGGGATGAAGAGGAAGAGCCTTCTAGCGTCTCCCGATCCGGCTGGTTTAGCAGCGGCGTAAGTCTGTTTTACAGCTGAAGGCCTGTTTGATGGGATGTTCCTCTGGTGTCCCTCTGTTCATTATGAGGTCATGAAGGTAACGCTGGCCAGCCATTTCCATCCGTGATGTCATGGAGTTTACCGCCTCTTGTTCCCCATGGAGCTGACTTCACCAAGGGTGTTCCAGGGAGGGGTGCTCGGAGACTTATTGAGAGGCACGGCGGTGCTGACCAACTGTGGATCATCCGGAGTCCTGCGACCTTCGACCAGAGGAGGTGGGAGGGTGTCGTTATCTCCAAACCGATCATTTGTCTCCCAGTTGAATTCTAGTTGAGCGAGTTTGGTGTCAATGACCTCCAGGCGAGGAAGAACTGAGAAGGATGGGAGCGCGATGTTATAGGGGAGTTGACGTCGGAACATGTCAGCGGCAAAGCACGTAGGGAGGGAGGTGAGTGTAGGTCAAAGTCGAAGAAAAACATCTAGTTGTAGACCCCTCAGTCAAATTAAAGAACGGTTCCAGTGACTGAAGAGGTAAAAACGGTGAGCCAAGAAGAAGATAAAGGAAAGGAGTGCACGCAGGCAAGGCGGCAGGCAGGAGCTGGGAGCAACAGCATCAGCAGAAGACGTGAGGAAGAAGAGTGAGGCTTCCTGCAGCTGATTTGTTCTGATCAGAGCTGGGCCGTGTCAGACTGGGAGACTCAGAGATGGAGTTTATTCTTCAGCTTCCTGGTTCTCCTTCAGAGAGTAAGTGTATCATAAAGCCATCAGCATCCATACACGTACATATCTATCAGTCACAAGGCAGAGGGAAAACCTTTCCCCACATACCTCGTCTTGATGTCATGTCTCACTAATTCATTTATTTTAATCACTGTTGTAGTCAGGATCATGTCTGGGTGTCCCAGAGTTTTTACAGCATCAGGGGGCCACTGATGTCAGCTGAGAACCACAGGTGTGTATATAAACACTATTATATAGTAAACATATGTTTGTTTTAACCAGAGACGTGCAGAAGAGCTGAAGAGCCTGTCTGACCTCCCAGGATGCCCAGAGGCTCTAACATCAGTTTGATGATGTGAGTATTTAACCATCAGATCATGATGACCACACACACACACACACACACACACACACACACACACACGTATGTGAAGTGAAAACTTCACTCAGCCTCTTCTGATTAATTTATTTTTACACAAAGAGGAATTATTAACTTTTGCTTTTTAAACTTCCGATCTTCAGAGTAACTTGATGGCTAATCGGGACCAGAAATACACAAAGAACTACAGGAAGTTCTCACCCATCATTGTCGTGGTCCTAACACACTCGCACACACACACACACANTTGCCAGCCTGTCGATGTTGTGTGCTGCTCTGTTCATTATGAGGTCATGAAGGTAACGCTGGCCAGCCATTTCCATCCGTGATGTCATGGAGTTTACCGCCTCTTGTTCCCCATGGAGCTGACTTCACCAAGGGTGTTCCAGGGAGGGGTGCTCGGAGACTTATTGAGAGGCACGGCGGTGCTGACCAACTGTGGATCATCCGGAGTCCTGCGACCTTCGACCAGAGGAGGTGGGAGGGTGTCGTTATCTCCAAACCGATCATTTGTCTCCCAGTTGAATTCTAGTTGAGCGAGTTTGGTGTCAATGACCTCCAGGCGAGGAAGAACTGAGAAGGATGGGAGCGCGATGTTATAGGGGAGTTGACGTCGGAACATGTCAGCGGCAAAGCACGTAGGGAGGGAGGTGAGTGTAGGTCAAAGTCGAAGAAAAACATCTAGTTGTAGACCCCTCAGTCAAATTAAAGAACGGTTCCAGTGACTGAAGAGGTAAAAACGGTGAGCCAAGAAGAAGATAAAGGAAAGGAGTGCACGCAGGCAAGGCGGCAGGCAGGAGCTGGGAGCAACAGCATCAGCAGAAGACGTGAGGAAGAAGAGTGAGGCTTCCTGCAGCTGATTTGTTCTGATCAGAACTGGGCCGTGTCAGACTGGGAGACTCAGAGATGGAGTTTATTCTTCAGCTTCCTGGTTCTCCTTCAGAGAGTAAGTGTATCATAAAGCCATCAGCATCCATACACGTACATATCTATCAGTCACAAGGCAGAGGGAAAACCTTTCCCCACATACCTCGTCTTGATGTCATGTCTCACTAATTCATTTATTTTAATCACTGTTGTAGTCAGGATCATGTCTGGGTGTCCCAGAGTTTTTACAGCATCAGGGGGCCACTGATGTCAGCTGAGAACCACAGGTGTGTATATAAACACTATTATATAGTAAACATATGTTTGTTTTAACCAGAGACGTGCAGAAGAGCTGAAGAGCCTGTCTGACCTCCCAGGATGCCCAGAGGCTCTAACATCAGTTTGATGATGTGAGTATTTAACCATCAGATCATGATGACCACACACACACACACACACACACACACACACACACACACGTATGTGAAGTGAAAACTTCACTCAGCCTCTTCTGATTAATTTATTTTTACACAAAGAGGAATTATTAACTTTTGCTTTTTAAACTTCCGATCTTCAGAGTAACTTGATGGCTAATCGGGACCAGAAATACACAAAGAACTACAGNCCTCTGTTCATTATGAGGTCATGAAGGTAACGCTGGCCAGCCATTTCCATCCGTGATGTCATGGAGTTTACCGCCTCTTGTTCCCCATGGAGCTGACTTCACCAAGGGTGTTCCAGGGAGGGGTGCTCGGAGACTTATTGAGAGGCACGGCGGTGCTGACCAACTGTGGATCATCCGGAGTCCTGCGACCTTCGACCAGAGGAGGTGGGAGGGTGTCGTTATCTCCAAACCGATCATTTGTCTCCCAGTTGAATTCTAGTTGAGCGAGTTTGGTGTCAATGACCTCCAGGCGAGGAAGAACTGAGAAGGATGGGAGCGCGATGTTATAGGGGAGTTGACGTCGGAACATGTCAGCGGCAAAGCACGTAGGGAGGGAGGTGAGTGTAGGTCAAAGTCGAAGAAAAACATCTAGTTGTAGACCCCTCAGTCAAATTAAAGAACGGTTCCAGTGACTGAAGAGGTAAAAACGGTGAGCCAAGAAGAAGATAAAGGAAAGGAGTGCACGCAGGCAAGGCGGCAGGCAGGAGCTGGGAGCAACAGCATCAGCAGAAGACGTGAGGAAGAAGAGTGAGGCTTCCTGCAGCTGATTTGTTCTGATCAGAGCTGGGCCGTGTCAGACTGGGAGACTCAGAGATGGAGTTTATTCTTCAGCTTCCTGGTTCTCCTTCAGAGAGTAAGTGTATCATAAAGCCATCAGCATCCATACACGTACATATCTATCAGTCACAAGGCAGAGGGAAAACCTTTCCCCACATACCTCGTCTTGATGTCATTTCTCACTAATTCATTTATTTTAATCACTGTTGTAGTCAGGATCATGTCTGGGTGTCCCAGAGTTTTTACAGCATCAGGGGGCCACTGATGTCAGCTGAGAACCACAGGTGTGTACTATAAACACTATTATATAGTAAACATATGTTTGTTTTAACCAGAGACGTGCAGAAGAGCTGAAGAGCCTGTCTGACCTCCCAGGATGCCCAGAGGCTCTAACATCAGTTTGATGATGTGAGTATTTAACCATCAGATCATGATGACCACACACACACACACACACACACACACACACACACACACGTATGTGAAGTGAAAACTTTACTCAGCCTCTTCTGATTAATTTATTTTTACACAAAGAGGAATTATTAACTTTTGCTTTTTAAACTTCCGATCTTCAGAGTAACTTGATGGCTAATCGGGACCAGAAATACACAAAGAACTACAGGAAGTTCTCACCCATCATTGTCGTGGTCCTAACACACTCGCACACACACACACACATACACACACACACACAGTGGATTCAAATGTGAAGTGAACGTACACAGGCACATCAGAGAGACTATGTTAGCCCCTCCCATACCCACACATACTACAAAGCAAGTCTTAATGTTGTCTAATTCAACTATATGAAATCACTGGTGCAACTATGTTAAAGGTGCAGTATGTAGGGATCTAGTGAGAATTTGACAGTGATAAAATCCCAAAAGAGTTGGATGTTTCAGTCATTTAGGAAGGAAGTTGCTGGATTGTATGTTTTTCTCCTAAAACAAAGGAAGGACGTAACTATGGTTTACCATCAGTGAGTGTGGGGGCGTGTCTCCTGGGAGCTAACGCTGCAGCGCCCACTGTTGTAATTTGACGACGGCCGGCAAAAAGCTCCAGAGTTGTTTAAAGTGGTTGCAGTGACCACATTTGACCACAGGATGCCGTTTTTACTTAATTTCTACATAATGCACCTTTAAACATGTTTCTATTCTTTTACAGGAGGCTGTGGTTGGTGGATGGGGAGCCTGGCCTAAGAGGACCAGGCTAAACACAGATGTGCAGCACTCCTGCTGATGCCACGGCCGTCAGACGTGATGTTGTTGGTTAAGTCGGTGGTTCTGAGGAGAAGACAGCCCCACATGGCCGATCTCACCTCTCTGACTGCAGAAGAGGAGCTCCAGATAAAAGTTCTACAAAGCTGTCCTCTTTCAGGGGTTTTAGATCATGGAAAGTTTCAATTACTATTTAAAAAATTCTCAACACAAGTAACAGATAAATGAAGGCAAAACAAGTTAAATGAAGTCCTTTAAGCTGTGAGTCCTTTTCTCTCTCCCCGTGTCCTGTCCTGCTGTAAAGCAGCCAGAGCTGATGTCTGAGTACCGAAAACAGTTTTACTCTCACAGGTAGAGCGTTACAGACTCAGCTATAATCCTCCACCTGATATCTAGACTTTATTAGAGATGCCTTTGGTTGATTTTAAAAGGACACGGAGATGGAGATGAAAAAGAATGGAGGAAAGGAAAGGAAGAGATGGGGAGAGTTCACAAGAATGAATAAAGGATGAACAAGAAGCAGCTTCTAGATCTGCAGAAAGGGTGAGAGAAAAGGGGACACACAAAAACCTGTCATGAGCCGGGGTGAGTACTCCTGTTCTCATAACCATCTGTGAGTCTCTTGCCAGGAGAGGGAGTGGCCCAGCCGTTCCTGATCAGCAATCAGCGGGGTGCTTTCCTATTTAAGGTGGATGGTGGACACACTTCGATGCTGGAAGATTGCCTCAGTTTTGGTAGTAACCAGCCACTCGTGTGATCTCTAGTGTTCTTAGGATAAATGTTATTCGTAGTGTTTGCGCTCATATTGGATTTACCCTTCCTCAGGATTCCTGTCGACCTCATTGGATTCTGACCTCTACCAGGATTTTGGATATTCAGCACACGGACCATATCACCACCGCCATAACCCACCTCTCATCTCACCCAGTGCCCCATCCACCAGGACGCCCCGCTTCTCTCCACCTCTGCTCCTTCTCCTGCGCTTCCCCCGGCTCTCTACCTCTCCCTCCTCCTGCCAACACGTACACCCACCACAGTAAGTCTGCTGAACACCTCTGCCTGCCTACAATGGATTGTGACACCAGAACCTTTGCTCACCTGTGTTCTCCCTCCTCCAGACGCTGAGCTGATTGTTGCAGTTTCAACCACAGACTTATCTGTGCATCTTAAGTTCCTCCTTATAAATAAATCATTTTTTCATCCATTTTTTGGTCAGTGTTGTGTTCTGCATGTCTTGGGTTAAGTACCTTCCCCCAAACATGACAAAACCCAACAGAACCAGAACATCACTAACAGTTCTGATGGTTTGTCGTGTTGTCATCCAGACTGTTCTAGTTGTTCTCTCACTCTCTTAATTTACACTCACCTAAAGGATTATCAGGAACACCGCACTAATACGGTGTTGGACCCCTTTCGCCTTCAGAACTGCCTTAATTCTACGTGGTGTTGATCCAACAAGGTGCTGAAATCATTCTTTAGAAATGTCGGCCATATTGACAGGATAGCATCTTGCAGTTGACGGAGATGTGTGGGATGCACATCCAGGGCACGAAGCTCACGTTCCACCACATCCCAAAGATCTCTATCGGGGTGAGATCTGGTGACTGTGGGGGCCGTTGTAGTACAGTGAACTCATTTTCATGTTCAAGAAACCAGTTTGAAATGATTGGAGCTTTATGGCACGGTGCATTATCCTGCTGGAAGTAACCATCAGAGGACGGGTACATGGTGGTCATGAAGGGATGGACATGGTCAGAAACAATGCCAGGTAGCCCGTGGCATTTAAACCATGCCCAATTGGCACTAAGGGGCCTAAAGTGTGCCAAGAAAACATCCCCCACACCATGACACCACCACCACCAGCAGCCTGCACAGTGGTAACAAGGCATGATGGACCCATGTTCTCATTCTGTTTACGCCAAATTCTGACTCTACCATCTGAATGTCTCAACAGAAATGGAGACTCATCAGACCAGGCAGCATTTTTCCAGTCTTCAACTGTCCAGTTTTGGTGAGCTCGTGCAAATTGTATCCTCTTTTTCCTGTTTGTAGTGGAGATGAGTGGTACCCAGAGGGGTCTTCTGCTGTTGTAGCCCATCCGCCTCAAGGTTGTGCGTGTTGTGGCTTCACAAATGCTTTGCTGCGTTCCTCGGTTGTAACGAGTGCTTATTTCAGTCAAAGTTGCTCTTCTATCAGCTTGGATCAGTCGGCCCATTCTCCTCTGACCTCTAGCATCAACAAGGCATTTTGGCCCACAGGACTGCTGCATACTGGATGTTTTAACCTTTTCACACCATTCTTTGTAAACCCTAGAAATGGTTGTGGGTGAAAATCCCAGTAACTGAGCAGATTGTGAAATGCTCAGACCGGCCCGCCTGGCACCAACAACCATGCCACACTCAAAATAGCTTAAATCACCTTTCTTTCCCATTCGGACCTTCAGTTTGGAGTTCAGGAGATTGTCTTGACCAGGACCACGCCCCTAAATGCACTGAAGTAACTGCCTTGTGATTGGTTGATTAGGCTACCCACAATCCACTGCTGTTGGAGAAGGGCTCAAGTTCCTTTTATGAAAATATGAATTTTCTAATGAAATTAGTTTTAGGACAATACGTTGACGCTCTGAATGTCTTAGACAAAGCAACTAATTTAAATTTACTTCAAATAACTGTTGGTTGATTGTTTAAAAGTTGTTAATAAAGGTTTTTGAAAAAAAAAAAGTATCACAGCGACAGCGTCCCAGCATGCCATTGGATCAAAGATGCAATGCTCCCTGCCTCAGTTCAGCAATCATTTGCACACTTGTGTACCACGCACTCCAAGCCTCAACTGTGAACTTTCTCCACGTGCACTTTGCTGAATGCCGCAGTGCGAGTATTGCTGGGCTTCACACGACGTTTCATCTACATCACCAAATGAAGATGGGGGTCCGGAAGTAGCTGGTGCTGCACAAAACACTTTTTACTTTGGTGACTGGGCGTTAAAATGCCGAAATTCTGTACGGTCTGCATAGAAGTGGCCACTGCATGTTTCATAAATCAAGATTTTGACCATTCATACAAACATTCAAAATTTTGTTCATAGGAATGAATTTAGGAATATTTCTACGAATGAGAGCCCAGGACTACAAATGCGCTTCACCAAAGTGACATCACTGAACCACCCAGAAAAACAGGGAAAAGGGCTGCAAGTTCAGCAAACTTCAAATCCTCCTTTCAGGAGGAAAAAACCACCAGAAATCTGGCCATGTGGTAAGTAGCAGCTACGCTAGGGGAGAGATTTGGTGGTTGCCTCACATATGCGACATACCGACGTCGGATTGGTAGGCATGCTTATTACGACCTTTTACAAGCTGATAAATCTCGAAGTACGTGACTGGTGTGGTCGAAACACCCATCATTACTTTTCATTTAAATTGAAGTACAACATATGTGCCATCCAGGGCCTAAGGCTAAGCGATTAGAAAATAGCGTTTTTTGCCCCGTTGACTTGTATTCGTTGTAACGTTCTTCCGGGGACCCATGAGCCGACCAGAAAGGGAGGAGATTCCCTGTTGCAAACACAGGATTTGCATAAGACTGGATTGTTTTCCTTCAAGCTTTGGCACTGCTAACAACCGGCGTAGTTTGTCTCACGAGTCTCCCGCATGCGCAGCCAATCACACTAGCCATGTGTTACGTAAGTAGGACTCGAGAACGTCATTTAACCTTTTCTGACCTCTGGTAATGAGGCTTTGGTAACAGGCTTGTTGTTTATTAGCAGAGGCAGTCACATTATTGGTGGTCATCGCTGGATATTGGTGGGGACACGTCACCCCTGTCCCTTCCAAATCTACGCCCTTGCTCATCAGTAACAGAGGATTTATACCAAAGAGCACCGTTACGACAGAAAAATCCAACAAACCCCAGT
>SSNQ01034012.1:111746-128576 GCA_006942095.1 Nothobranchius kuhntae
TAGTTAGATGACACGCCACGCTTAAACGTGTCACTAAACTTAAGAAGTTCTTTCTAACTCTCACCCCCGGCTCGGATTATTGGTTCCACCAGGAAACCGAACAGCGATCGCTTTTCTGAAGACTTTCAGGATGTCTTGTTTTGTTGTGTTGTATGGAAGGTTCTTCAGGAACAAGCATCGGCCATCTTTGACTAAGAAACACCAAAAAGTTCTCACATCATGTTGGCTGAATGTCTTATCCTAAAGTAGCAGAAGCTTCAAAAGTACAGAGATTAGGCTTGGGTGGTATCCAAATTTTGATACTGTTAAATTTCCTCCACGTTATCACGGCATACGGTATTACTGTTACTAATCCAAAATTATGTCTTGTGACATTACCTTCACCGTTCAGAAACGGAACCTCAAGCACTATTACTGAAAAAACAACGTACATAAAACGCAGATTATTACAAAAAATTTCTCTGGAAAAAACTGCATTTTTACTTTTCCTGCTTAAAGGTTATGAACCAACAACTTTCCCTGCAGTGCTGAAAACCTGCTCCGACGGTGAACTTGTGGCACAGATATGCAGGCTTTTGGGATATGCAGGAACGGGCGTTATTGCAAGTGTGTGTGTACGTGTAACCAGTTTGCCCCGCTTGTTGATCACGGGAACGGCGCTGCTGCTGCTGCTGTGCATTTGTTTGTATTCACGTTTATCCTTTCTTTGCTGTAAAAACTGCATTTAAAAGTTATGGAAACGCTGTGTTTCTCCGCTATGTGTGTGCGTTTGTTCAGTTTCATCTCTCTAGTCTGTTTAGATACATAGAAATGATCTCATTTATCAATCGCAGTGTTTTATTTTGAAAATGTTCTCTTTGTTTTGTTGAATTTACCGGCCTGCCTCTTCTGCTTTGGTTTGACTTCCTGCCAGAACTGACGCGGCTCACGAAAAAATAGAACTCACGCCGAAACGATTGCTGCACGGCGCGAGCCTTCGTGGCGCTTCGCGGCTGATGTGACCAAGAGCGTAGGTTAACAAGGGCGCCATTTAGAAGCGCTCATCGCTCCACGGCGCTTCGTCGCGCTTCCGCCTCTGGTGTGTTCCGGGCGTAATTCCACCAGAAAATTGACTTGAATAACAGGCTTCAAAATAGGCTGTTGTTTCATCTCCGGAGCGTTTCTCTGTGGTGAGGACGGGACCTGCGCCGCGTTGTCACCTTTGTTATTGCACAGGGAACACTAACTGACGAGGAAACGCCAATCGACACAACACCAGGTCTCTTTTACCATTTGCTTGAAACCTGAAATACTTCCTAACTACGGAAGTTATTTTTTTGTCACCAAGTCAGTTAATTCGCGACCGGCCATCTTTCTCTCCGTCTCTCTCATGGCGGGTCTCTCTGTTCTCCACGCTGTCAGATGATGACGTCATTCATAAACTTTATGGAATTTCTCCAAAGGTTGGCCATAACATATTAAACTATCTAAATAAAAATAAAAATTCAACCATACATCCGTTTAACAACCACACAGCAGTAGCTCAGGATGTAGAGCGGGCTGTCCAGTTTTCAGAAGGTTGCGAGTTCAATGCCGACTCTGAACGCTGCTGTTGTGTCTTTGGACAAGACACTTAACCCACCTTGCCTGTTGGTGGTGGTCGGGGGAACCGGGGCGCCAGTGTTTGGCAGGCCTTGCCTCTGTGAGTGCGCTCCAGGGCAGTTGTGACTACATTGTAGCTCATCATCACCAGTGTGTGAACGGATGAATGAATTGTGTTGTGACACGCCTTGGGGGGTTGTAGAACCCTGAATGGCTCTATACAAATACAGGCCATTTACACGTTAAACGACTGCAGAACAAGATCCTGGTCATATAGGGAGCCTAAAGCTTGGTTTATGCTTGACGCATTCACTTTCTGCGCGGTGATGCGGCTGGAACGCGCTTCACAACTCGCAGCGTTTATGGTTCGTGCGTCTCGTCGGTGAGCCAATATTCTCCCAAACTGAATGGGGCAGCATGGAGCTCTACGGCAAGCATCCAACACTACACCATAGTAGAAGTAGAAATTACTGTTTACAACATGGCATTTCAGCATTTTTAACAGCGTTCTCGTCTTTTCCGACAGTGCGAGCTATTTCTCTCCAAGAATTATTAACAACATGTTGATCACGGTGATCTCTGAGGGCTGAATCATACAAATGTCTGTATTTACGAACCTCTGCCATACTAGTTCTTGCCGGTCCGCCATGTTTTTCCGCATCCGTCCGTCCGCGTGGTTAAGAAATTTTCCGAGGTGCGCGTTGCGGAAATTCTGGGCCATGCGGAGGCGCGTGGTTGTTAAGATGACGCAAAATGACGCAACTTTTCCGTGCGGAGCCGTGCGGACCTCGCGGACGCGTCAAGCATAAACCAACCTTAACCCCTACCTCACACTGGAAGCATCAACGACATGGAACATCACAGCTTCAAATAGAACCCATGATATTAGACTATAATGGACTTTATTTGAAGCTGTGACGTTCCACGTGATAGGTGTGATTCAAACCAGCCGCAGAGCGAAATTTGTCAGGCGCATCCCAGAAGTGGCTCGCCACTCCTGGGACACGTCAATTTTCTCAGTTAACACAGGGCTTGACAGGAGATCACATGCGATTTCAGAATAAAACCTCAAGTAATTTTCTAAATAAAATATGTTTACAACGATGCAATTTTATATCTATGTAGATTATGTCAATACATTTGACATAATGCCCATCCCTGAGCTGCCACCTTATCGTGGTGGAGGGGTTTGAGTGTCCCAATGATCCTATGAGGTAAGTTGTTTGAGGCTTTATGCCTCTGGTAGGGTCATCTGTGGCAAACTAGGAGAGGGATCAGGCAAAGTGCAGCCCAAAGACCCCTGATGATGATTTAATCAAATGGAAACAGTTTTCTTGCTTGGACGCGGGTCACCAGGGCCCCTCTCTGGAGCCAGGCCTGGAGATGGGGCATATCGGCAAGCACCTGGTGGCCGGGCTTTAACCCATGGAGCCCGGGCAGGCACAGCCTGAAGAGGAAACGTGGGTCTCCCTTCCCATGGGCTCACCACCCCTGGGAGGGGCCAAAGGGGTCGGGTGCAGTGTGTGATGGGTGGTAGTCAAGGACGGGGACCTTGGCGGTCTGATCCTTGGCTACAGAAGCTGGCTCTTGGCACGTGGAATTTCATCTCTCTGGTGGGGAAGGAGCCTGCAGTGATGCGGACATTGTGCCGGTCTGTCGTGTTGAAGAGAGAGCTGAGCCAGAAGGCGAAGCTCTCGATTTACCGGTCGATCTACGTTCCTACCCTCACCTATGGTCATGAGCTTTGGGTAGTGACCGAAGGAACGAGATTGCAGACACATGCAGCCGAAATGAGTTTCCTCTGAAGAGTGGCTGGGCTCTCCCTTAGAGATAGGGTGAGAAGCTCGGTCATCCGGGAGCAGCTGGGAGTAGATCCGCTGCTCCTCCACACCGAGAGGAGCCAGTTGAGGTGGCTCGGGTAACTGATTAGGATGTCTCCTGGACGCCTCCCTGGTGAGGTTTTCCGGGCACGTCCAACTGGGAGGAGGCCTAAAGGTAGACCCAGGACACGGTGGAGAGACTATGTCTCTCACCTGGCCAGGGAACACCTTGGGATTTCCCAGGAGGAGCTGGCCCAAGTGGCTGGGGAGAGGGAAGTCTGGACCTCTCGACTGTTGGATCACATTGCTACAGTATTTTGACTGATATGTAAATCTTTGCTGATGTTCTTGTAGCCCTCACCTTTTTAGTGTAAAGAAAGGATTTCCTTTCTCAGATTTTGTGACATTTCTTTTCCATGTGGAGCCGTTGTTGACAGCATGGAATGAGATGGGCTTTTCTTTGATTTTAAGGTACCAAACTAGCAAATAAATGTAAAATTAGATTTAGCTAGTTTTAAGATTTCTAGCCAAGCAAATTTTGCTTACTTCCTGTTTTTACTCAAAACAAGGGAATTCGGATCATATTTAAGAACATTTACCTTATTTTATGTCATTTTGTTTTTCTAAAGAATAATTTTTTTTAATAAAAATGTGATAAAATGTCTAAAAATTAGACTTTTTTTAAAAACTTTCTTAGAAATCATCTGTGATTGTGGTTCTGTGATGGCAGTAGGGCTGCAAAATTGATAATTACGATTATTTTGACTAAAACTGAGATCTTGATTATTTAAGATGACTTTTTAATTAATGTTGATTTATTGTTATTTATTTGGTCACAAAAGTGCTCAGGGCACAATCAGGACAAAAATAAACAAGAAACAAGATAATCACAAAAAATAAAACTTCTAATTGCTAGTATAAAAAGGCTCGTAGTTTATGACCCAAAAGCTATAGGCTGAGGTTTCACTTATTTAAGCATACCCAATAAAGACCCAAATACCCAACCAATATCTTGAAAATACTGACAGCAAGAATTATACAGTGTATTCATAATATAAAATTAATAAAAAAACATATCTGTTGTAATGAACTTTCACAAAATGTAGCATAATAATAATTTATTCTGTAGACTAGTGTACAGTAGCAACGTGTCGCTCAGACAGATTAACTATTTATCAGCGTGAGGAACTTATTTATACAGCGATCGGAGGTACGCTGCAACCCCCCCACCCCGGTCCCAGCAAGCAGGGGCAAGCCGCGTGTGTTTAGTGCGCACATTTAAACATTTTTAGCGGTTCATGAGCCTTGGCTGTAGTGTGCGTCACTCACTCCAGCTAATTCAGGAGGAAATCAGCTCTGAGAGCAGTTTCTTTTACGACCGACGCCTTTCCTAATGTCCGGAGTGTTCTGCTAACCTGCAGGAAATGTTGACGATGGTTATCCAGAAAGTAACTAAACATTACTAGAAATGTTGCTAAGGTGTTCAATAGGTAGTCTTAGGATTTCAAAAGTCAAGAAGGGGGTCTGAAAAGCTGTTAGAAATAGAGACAAAATCGCTAAGTTGGTAACACTGTGGTAGGAGCGTTTGATTTGCAATCCGGAGCAAATAATCAGCTCATTTTGTTTTTAGTAATCGTTCAAAGCTCTGATCGCAATGGATTAATTAATTAATTGAGCAGCCCTAGATGGCAGTTCTGTGACTGTGGTTCTGTGGAGGTGATTCTGTGATGGGGGCTCTGTGATTGAGGTTCTGTGGATGTGGTTCTGTGATAGGGGCTCTGTGATTGAGGTTCTGTGGAGGTGGTTCAGTGATGGGGGCTCTGTGATTGAGGTTCTGTGGAGGTGGTTCAGTGATGGGGGCTCTGTGACTGTGGTTCTGTGGAGGTGGTTCTGTGATGGGAGCTCTGTGACTGTGGGGGTGGTTCTGTGATGGGGGCTCTGTGAATGTGGTTCTGTGATGGGGGCTCTGTGATTGAGGTTCAGTGTAGGGGGTCCTGTGATGGGGCTCTGTGATTGAGATTCTGTGGAGGTGGTTCTGTGATGGGAGCTCTGTGACTGTGGGGGTGGTTCTGTGATGGGGGCTCTGTGATTGAGGTTCTGTGGAGGTGGTTCAGTGATGGGGGCTCTGTGATTGAGGTTCTGTGGAGGTGGTTCAGTGATGGGGGCTCTGTGAATGTGGTTCTGTGATGGGGGCTCTGTGATTGTGGTTCTGTGGAGGTGGTTCTGTGATGGGGGCTCTGTGATTGAGGTTCTGTGGAGGTGGTTCTGTGATGGGGGCTCTGTGATTGAGGTTCA
The DNA here is from genome assembly GCA_006942095.1 of Nothobranchius kuhntae. Lineage (NCBI taxonomy): Eukaryota > Metazoa > Chordata > Actinopteri > Cyprinodontiformes > Nothobranchiidae > Nothobranchius > Nothobranchius kuhntae. The sequence goes on from SSNQ01034012.1 coordinate 117,443, forward strand.
GTGGTGGTGGTTCTGTGATTGTGGTTCTGTGGAGGTGGTTCAGTGATGGGGGCTCTGTGACTGTGGTTCTGTGGAGGTGGTTCTGTGATGGGAGCTCTGTGACTGTGGGGGTGGTTCTGTGATGGGGGCTCTGTGATTGAGGTTCTGTGGAGGTGGTTCTGTGATGGGGGCTCTGTGATTGAGGTTCTGTGGAGGTGGTTCAGTGATGGGGGCTCTGTGATTGAGGTTCTGTGGAGGTGGTTCTGTGATGGGGACTGTGACTGAGGTTCTGCGGAGGTGGTTCAGTGATGGGGCTCTGTGATTGAGGTTCTGTGTAGGGGGTTCTGTGATGGGGACCCTGTGACTGAGGTTCTGTGGCGGTGGTTCAGTGATGGGGACTTTGACTGAGGTTCTGCGGAGGTGGTTCAGTGATGGGGGCTCTGTGATTGAGGTTCCACATGATTGGGGGGGGGGGGTCTTTGTCAAAAAAGTGCATGCTAAAATCTGTACTGCTGCAGATTTAAGCCCAATTGAAATACATTCTTTCGTGACTTAATCATACTTTTCTACTTAAAACGTGTTTTACTATATGGTGGTTTAAGTAAAACCACAGACTTTAACATCATCACCACTGATAAAGCTGGGGATGGGTACAGAATTTGATACATTTTAAGGCACTGACCAAATTCCACAGTACCGGCTGTGTACCGACACGTCATATGAAACGATGCCGGTTTTCGGTACCGGTGCTGCGCTCCGGTGCAAGAGCGTAATGCCGTCTGTCACTGTGGGCGAGCTATAAACAAAGCAGCACGGCAGAGAGGAAGCGTTCTGAAGTTTGGGTCCACTTCACTAAATGGGATGGGTAACTGGGTGATGATGAAACCAGCAACAACGATCTAAGTTAGACATCATCATCTTAATGTGCTCCGGTAGGTAAATAAAACGTCTAAGACAACGTTAGCCTGATATGTTAACTTCCATTTAGCTAATGGTGCATTTGCTTTCTCCTTGGAACTCCGAAATTCTGACTAGAAGAAAGCGAACGCGCTCTAAAGTTTGCTTCACGTCATCAAATGAGATGGACTGTTGGGTGATGATGAATCCTGCGACAACGAACCGAGTATGAGGCATCTTAATCTGCTTCAGCAGCTAAATAAACTGTTTAAGATAACGTTAGCTTGATAGTTTAGTTTATGTTTACATAGCTAATGGTGCGTTCGCTTTCTCCTCGGAAATTCCAACTTCTGAGTAGGAAAAATAAACAGTTTCAAATGAACGGCAAAAGGAATGAAGATACACAGTAAATTTAGTTCACAGCAAAGATGTTTGCTTCAGTGTAATTAGCAGTTTATAGAACTACAAGGACCCACCATCACACAGTTTGTCCAGAGGAGGAGTACATGGAGCTGGTTTAGTTAGTGAAACACACAAAATATTAAAATACAAACTGTTGTATGGTGTAGAAGCTTGCTTTAGTTTCATTAGTAGTTTATAACACATAGTTATTGTAGAGGGCATAGAAGAGGATCAGGAGTCCATGGAGCTGGGTTTGTTTGTGCGTCATTTAGAAACTGTTGTTAAAGGTTTTCATATTGAAGAATTTCGTACAACACTAAGCTGATAAAATACAAACTGTTGTATGTTATTATTATATTCATCAAATTTGTTGAAATGTTTGGAAAATATTATATATGTAATTTTAAAAAGGCGATTTAAATAATTATTAAACACTCAAAAGCATTGAAAATTGGTTTTGTTAAGTACCGGTATCGATTCGTAGGTACTGGGAATTGGTAATGTATCGATTCAAATGTCAAAGGTACCCATCCCTAGATAAAGCACTTTCCGGTTACTTCAGCGATGCATCAAAGTACTGTACATCAAAATATTAAAACTTAACATATTGAGCAACAACCTTTAGGAGGAAAAACATTTTTTTTTACCTTTTCTCCTTAGTTCAGGACTTTTAACATTTTCTTTCTTGTCACTTCCAACTTTTGCTTGGGCGAGCTTCATGGGCATATCAAGTATTGTCTCCCCGTTTAACGTCAGAGCTTTGGTCAGGTCCATTTTTGAGCTCATGTCCACAAATGCGTGTTTTCTACAAGAGCAGAAAAAAAGTTCAATCGTCTGAATTTACAGCGCCTTGGGCTTCCCGACAGGGAGGCGCTTTATAAATAAAGCTTTGATTTGATTTACAGAAACATTAAGGAAGCAGAGAGCCTCACTCACCGGTACCGGTCTATTCGGATGTCGTGAAACAGAAGACCATTCGTCACAAAGTAGTTTGCTATTGAATCTTTGAGTTCCTGTGAATTTTTAGACCGGTTCAGGTTGCCCACATAAAGACAAAAACCTGGAGGGGAAAAAAATTAAAAAAAATTAAAATGAGTGAAGACAGTCCTTCAGACAACTTAAACAACAGAGACGTTTCTACTTATTGTAGGATAAACTCCTACCATCGTTGAGGAGTTTAGTTTTCTTTGAAGGGGAACGCTCAGTGGCAGGGTCAGCATCGGGGATTTTTAAAGCTGAAACAATTCATTGAGAATCAGAATCAGAAGTTTTTATTGCCATATGTGTGCCAAGTCACAACATTAGGAAATTGCTGCGGTATTCTGGTGCAGAAGGTAAGATAGAAAAAAAATTAATGAAGACATAAGCAAATATAAGAACTAATAAAACACTCATGATAAAATTATTAATGTAAAAAGTGGCAAGAATTAGAGAAGCAGCTATCTACTCTGTGTAGGTATTAATCTGAGTGTTTGTTGAATGGTTCAAGCACAACATCGGGTCACGTGACTGGGACCAATCGATTTGAGTGGGCTGCCCTAGGATGTTCATTCAAAAGCTAAAATCACTCAATTATTTTAAAAAAACACTTGAGGAGGAAATCTTAGATCTGTTTCGTTAAAGTTGTGTGACAATCCTGCTCAGGATCACATTTTTCATAGACACAGTTATTACTGTTGAACAGCATGAAGAGTGTGTGCTGGAATGAAATGAGAGAGAGAGACAATCAGACATGAGACAAAAACAAATCTGTTTCTGATTTAATCTGAACGCCTCAGAAAGAAAACCAGTCCCCATGATAAGACCAGCCCTGAACTCCAAGTTTGGTAAAAAATTAAATAAATAACAATCTCTCACATCTTCTTCCTGGAGACACCTGTGCATGATCTGGCGATTACGGTAAAATGTTCTGAAAAGTCATTTTTAATATATATAAGTAACAACTGAATCAGTTTTTAGTGGCGTGCCAAAAAGCATATGAGCAGCTTTTCCACTACAAACATCTGTTTGAGTACCTGCAAGCTGCAATAGGACTGCCTACCTTGCTCCAGTTCCCCTTTGACAGTCTGGTCTGCGTCATCACACACCTCCTCATCCTCCCACGACACACTGACAGTAGGCATCTTTCTCTTCACTTGGATGGAGCCGCTCATCTGAGGAGCTAAAGAGAATGTTTAATCACTGATTCAAGTCAGCATGTACTGTTTACAGGGTGTCTGTTTCCCAGTACGTGCTTCGGCTCGTGCTGTCTCGGAATGCTCTTATAAAATTGTAGAAACTGATGTTTCTTTATTAACTAAAATCGATGTTTATTTTATGTGTGTATATACAATTAATGTACAAGACTTGCCCGCAGCTGTGTCCTCGCCGTCCACATTGGGGGTTTTATTGTTTTCTCCACGCTTTGCTCTCTGAAATTAAGAACGTTCAAGATTACGTCCAGAAAATAAAATAGTCTTGATAATGTGCCGTAGGATTCGGAACACGGTGTCAGAAACACTGATAACTCATATTACACAGGTGTGTCACCGTTACACCACGAAACAGCTACATCACACCAAACTGGTTAAGCTGTAGCCTAAGCCACGTTAAACAACAGCTCGTCGTTTTTAGCTGACGCTAACAGGTAGCTTGCTGGTTTACAGCGACAAAAACACGTAATTTCATATATTCACTTAGACCGCTCCAAAGCTCTTTGTTAAAACCATATTATACACTCATTCTTACACTTCTCCTCGCCATTTATTCTCAAACAGCGCACGGAATAGCAATAATAGTCGCACGTGTGTGGTAACAGTCCCAAATATCCGGTATCCACTGCGCATGCGTGCAGTGTAGTACGGATGCCTACAGGGAGGACCGCGGTTAGCCCGCTCGCCTTTCTAAAGCCCCTCTTCACAGGTACAGCTGTTGGCGTTATGAACTAAAACCGGGCGAAGCTTTGTTTTAAAACAAGTGTGTTGTTTGTACACTAATTACCGCTCAAATACCAAGTTATACGACTTAGCCGCGAAACCTTTAGCTTAACTTTACTTGAAACTGACTAGCTCGATATTCTTGTTTCTGTCAGCGTCTCTCTGTTGATTGTTTGACTTGAATGGTTCCGGTTTGTCGCTAACACGGAGTTAAACTTTGGCCTCAGATACAAACTAGCTGAATGTTTGCTTGAACAGGTTGAACTGGACGTTCAAGACGCCAAAGTCCAGGGTCGCAGCCCCAGCATGGAGCAAGCCGGAACACCGGGATTCATCTGAGGAGCTTCCGTTTGTCCTGCTCACAATGGGCAGTCGGAGGAATGGCTTCACGAATGAACGCTTTATGCTGTCCGTGGATGTGGGAACAACATCCATCAGATGTCACGTCTATGACAAGCAGGCAAACATCCGAGGATCATGCACCAGCAGGGTAATGCCACCACCACCTTGTTTCATTAGAGATGCACCCGTTCTGGGTCTGAGGGCTGGTGTTGATTTCTGATTCTCCTGCATCGCTGGCTTGCTGCTAACGATTTTAGTGATTCCTGTTTATCTCAAATGACCATAATTAACACATCAGTCATACATTTCTGAACAAAGCTGAAGTTGGTTCCTTATTTAGAGTTTTTATTTTGAAATTCTTTGACTCCCTGAGCATTTTTTGTGTGCTTTCATTATAGAGCTACAACACCTAGTCTCGTCAAGCGTGGACTAGATCAGTGTTTCCCGACCCCGAGCCTCAGGGGACACTGACCTGCGTGGCTTCCATGTCTCTGCTTCAGCACACCTGATTTAAATGGCCTCCTCAGGAGGACATCAAGTGTTGCAGGTGCCTGTTAATCAGTGCTCTGGCAGGTTAATGTCAAAGGAGATAAAACAGACAGCAATATACAATTAGATAAAACAATAAAATAGAACAGTTAGGATGAGGTTGTACAAAAAAACAAAAATGAAAACAAATCAAATCCCATATATGATTGCATATTTGAGCTTCCAGTAGCCACACTTTTCTTTTGAAAGTAGCAAAACTTGAGCTTTCCTTCACTGGAGTAGGAATGCTGTTCCAGATAGTTGAGCCCTGGAGTGGAGGAGCTCACAGTCACCTCTACCTGTAGCTCGAGTTACTCTGGAAGAGTGGTGCTTTTACAAGACACACCATGCTGGCAAATCGGCGTAATATTACCGCAATGGTACGTCTATAAACGCGCCATGCCAGCATGGTGTTGCACGAATTTTGCGGCATTCGTTCCGCCTCGCTTGGTAGTAATATTGCGGTAATGGTCTGTCGTGTGCGCCCTGGTGCATCAGAGGCAGATGTCATGATGACGTGGGGAGTTGTTGCTGAGCTCCGGCTGGCAAATGTATTGAAAATGAAAGTAAACACGGGCAATAAGGTTTGCTTTTTGAACAAAATCAGCTGAGATGACAGACTGGAGCGCCGCAGCGCTCCATGAGCCTCTCTGTTAGAGCTGAAGCTCAGATCACCAGAGACTGCACAGGGCCCAATGGGGACAGACGCCTTTAGGAGCTGCTTGTTACAAAAACTTAACAATCGCAGCTTCAATCACAATAAAAAGCAAGTTATGTCCAAGATAAACGGAAGTCTGCGGCAGCGCAGAGACCGCCCCCACACCCCCTTTATGCCGCCATCACCTAATCTTTTATAAAATTGCCGCTATTGCGCCACATTACCGCCACGGTCTTATAAACGACCTTTATCCTCCCAGGGAGCCGCGGCAAATCCCGTTTTGCAAACGCTCTGGTCCTGTAAAGACACCTGTGATTTTTGAATAATAAAATCCATCAACGGGGGAGGGGCTACTACACCATGAATAACTTTATAGAGCAGGCAAGCAGATTTAAAATGTTGAAAAGCCAGTAGAGTATATTTACCCAGAATCGAGCAGTGATGATGCTTCATTGGCCTCTTGTCCAGAATTTTCACTGGCAGGACTCATCAGGTCGGATAACCGATGAGGCGGTAAACGGCCAGCTGGTGACGCAATAGCCAGCATGAGACAATGTAAAAATGTGCCTGCTGCTTTACGCTCTTTTATGTTTAAAATGGTACAAATTGTAATTTACAGTTTAGACAATATTTTGCACGTTTTCTAAAAGATGATGTTTAATCCAGCCACACTCGGAGGTATTTCTTCTCCTTTCAGAAACACCCGTGCTGGTGTCAGGCTTGATGCTGGCGTGGAGAAGAGCGTGCGCACTGTGTTGTTGATGAGCATTTTAATATTAATAGAAAACATGTTTACAATTCAATATAGCAGCTTTTTGAGGAAAAAGCCAATCTTAACATTAAATAGCTCTTCTAAACCTAGAGGTGTGTGTGTGTGTGTGTGTGTGTAGATATGAAACGATTGTTGTTAAAGGCTTAAATTGATATATTTCATGTTAAAATGTCGGTGACACAAAATAGCTTTTCAATAACATTTAACATTACACTTCAGCACTTTACTGTTTTATCGTGGGTCAGAGAGAAAACAGCACAGACTTTACAAGTCCCCGTCGATGTCGAGAGCAAATCTACACCAATGGGCGCAGCTCAAAAACTAGACAGTAGTCTGGGATGCAGTAAAACTACAATAGTCTAGGTGTTGTAGTTCTATAATTCAAGCAGATCAAAGGTGCTCAGGGAGCTGAAGAGTTGGTTGGAATTGCCCTTCAGGAAATTCCAGAATCTGAAGCCTTAAAATAAAATAACATTAGCTTTGCCGTTTCCCTGGTTACCCTAAACTGTAGCTGTGGGTGTATAAACCTCCACAAGGAGGCTGTGTGAGTTAGCCCCTCTACAGACCTCAGGTGTTTTTCTAGCTGCCCTGCTCTGATTTCTACCCCATTCCCAACAGCTGGTCCCTATTTATCCAGAGGTGGGGCATGTGGAGATGGACCCAGAAGCACTGTGGCAAGGTTTCACCACTGTGGTCAAGGGAGCAGTGCAAGGTACAGCTGCATCACCCATCCAGCTGCAGATGGATGGCATTTACTCCACCACAAACACTTCCACCGACGAAACTTAAGTACTGATGTCAAATGTGAAAGTAGATAATATCTAGTTTGTTTCTGTGATAAGGTTTATTATAAAGAGAGACCTGAGATATGGAGACAGCACATTTTTAGATGAGTCTGGTTTTATCACTCGTACAAACGCGTCAGAATGGGGGGGGGGGGGGGGGGGGGGGGGGGGGTCATCGCAGAACATGACCACGTGTAATTTTCCCTTCTTGGTGAGTCTCTGTTTCTGTCACTCACGAGTCAGGTGTTATTTACACTTGGAACGGATCTATTTATCTATCTAACTCGGTGCGTGCGTGTGTGTGTGTGCGTGTGTGTGTTATCATGATAAAGATGCAGGAGCTCAGATGCGTCAGATGGAGGCTCTCGGCATTTCAACTCAGAGAGCGACCTTCACCACCTGGGACAGGTAGAACCGTCTTCTGTCAGAATGCTTTCAGTGACCGTTTGCCAAAAGCTTCCCACGCTTGTTTAAATGTTGCTCTAACTCACACACTTATTATCCTACCCTGGCAGGAAAACTGGGACTCCTTTTCACAACTTTATCAGCTGGCAGGATCAAAGAGCTGCAGACTTGGTGAAATCCTGGAACACATCCTGCACAATCAAAGTTAGTCACATTCACTTTTACTGAGCAACGCTCAGAGTTGAAGGCCTAAAATATTAAATCTGGAATTGAAAAATGTTGGATTATTTTGAGCAGACTGTAGGTAATAAAAGTTCATAAGTTGTTTAAATACACTGCCCCACCCAAAGAAATGTCACATTCTCTCGTTGAACCACGTGTTTCGATAAGCTTCTGCAATGTCACCAGAGTTATTTCCATCCAGTGTTGCATGAATGTTTCACCAAGATCTTGTAATGATGTTAGAGTCTAATCGCTGCACAAAGCCTTCTCCAGCTCATCCCAAACATGCTCAATGCAGATAAGGTCTAGACTCTGTGGTGGCCGATCCATGTGTGTTTTGTTATTGGACCTCTGTGGTAGCCATGGATCGTCCACAATGAGCACCATATTCAGACATAAAAGGTGTCCATGTGTGCTCCTGGCACCAGGATACCGTAGGCCGCAGCATGATGATCGACTTTGTCGTCGTTTTGTCTGATCTGCGGCCGCATCTCTTGGATACTCGGGTGAAGAGGGGGGCGGAGCTGTCAACTGACCACTACCTGGTGGTGACTTGGCTCTGATGGTGGGGGATGGTGCCGGTCAGACGTGGTATTGTGTGGGAAACCGACTGCTGTGTGGTTGTTTTTAATATTGTAAAGCGCTTCATAAATAAATTTGATTCGATTATTTTCAAACGGGGGCAACACTTGTTTTAGGTTTTGTGTTAAAATAAGTCCAGGACTACAAATGTGCTTGACCTAATTACAAACTTTTACAAGCTGATGAGTCTCAGTATGTGACCGGCGTGGTTGAAATACATATCATTACTTTCATTTGAATCGAAGTACAACGTGTGTGTGATTCAGCGCATACGGCGAAGCAGATCAGAAAACAGCTCTTTTAGCCCCGTTGACCTGCATTAATTTTTTGTTCTTCCAGGGACCCATGAGCCAAGGACCGTCAGAATTTACCCCATTCACTCTATTTACCCCAGTCACCAAGACATTTGTATACTTCTATTCATCCCAAGCCCTATCCCTCTGTTTAAATGGAGTAATCAGATCAGCATCTATCCAAGGTCAATGATTACCTTTAACTGTAATATTTGTCCAAGGGGCATGCTCTTCAATAACTTTCATAAATTCAGAATAAAAGAGCCCCCATGCAGTTTCAACGTCGGGTAAGATCAAGACCTCCTGGAGCGGCTTGTAGCTGTAGCCAACGACGGAAGGAAAGCTAGTCTTTGTCTTTAATTCATCATAAAACCTTTTAGCGTCTGACCAACAATAACAAAACAAATGGCCAAATTATGTTTTAGTTGTTCTGAATGACGTAATGATGGGCCTTTGTATTCATCTTTATTCACATGATTAATTTTATTAACCGAACATCTGACAAACATGGTGATCAGTGCTGAACGTCTGATCCAAGGTACAGACGATGTTGTTATCAGGGATGAACCCAAACCAACCGGCCCACACCAAAGGTTTGGACCGAACACTATGTCCCCCCAGACGTGATCCCTCTTGTCTTTTTCCAATAGATAATCCACGGAGTGATGAAGATGGTTTACTTCCTGACTCGACAAAAACGCTCCCTGGCAGCGAGTGTCATCGTGTTTTCCCCCCAACACGTCACCTTCCGCCTGGTGTGGGCTCTGGCACACTACAAGCAGGTGTGTGTGTGTGTGTGTGTGTGTGTGTGTGTGTGTGTGTGTGTGTGTGTGTCTGGGTCATGTATTTTGTTTTTTTGTGTGCAGTTTATTAGTTTTACTGTATTAGCTAAGATTTCTACTTTTATCCTTAAAATATTTTCTTTTCTTAAAATATTTTAGATTATTAATTCCTGTCTTAATTTAAATAAAAGTGATAAACGCTTTAAAGAGAATTTATGCTTCTCCATCTCCGTCGAGAGTCTCTGACTTTGGGAACCAGCTTGTCTGGGGCACAGATGAGGATCTCAGTCTTATCTTCATTCAGCTGTAGAAAGCTCCCACCATCCAGGTTTTGATAGAGTCTAAGCAGGTGTGTAACAGCTGCAGCTTAGACATCTCATGGGGCTTAAAGGAGATGTACAGTTGGATGTCATCTGCATAAAGCCTGATTCATACTTATCCATCTGAGTCGGTGCAGAGCCACGCAACGTCATTATGCTTTGATGCAAGGGCTCTCCGACGGTCTCACAGAGGGTGACATGCCCAAAATTTTAAACATCCATCAAAAGTGACGGATACCGCAAGCTTGTGATTGGTCAGGATGCCGCTTCCTGTATATTCATCAACAGCACTGTTGTAGCTCCGTAAAAAATTTAACAGATATTTAGCAGCAGACCCAGAACAGATTGAAGAATGCATCACGGAAAAAGTCCAAAAATATGAACATTTATTCACTCATGAGTGAAGGAGTACAAAATACGGTGCAAATGTGGACGGAAACGACGGGAAAAATGGGTTTGGAGGTGGAGACCGCATGAAGAGGTGGAAGAGAATGAAGTACACATTTGCCCGTGTTATAAAGCCTCTAAAATAAATAAACACATTAGTAAATACACTATCCTGGCCGGATTCATGAGTGTTATAGTGGCAAGATACCTCATAAAAATGCTCCGCCCTCTGTTGTCCTGGCAGGGAACAGCAACACTCCGCTGCCTGAACAGAAGTTCGAATGTGAAAACCTTTCCGACACGCCGTGTGCCTCTCTCCGTTGCAGAGCTCACGGGGAAGTATAAATCAGGCCTAAATATGGTAGGAGATTCTTTTAAAGGAGCTCAGGATGTGCTGCAGAAGAAGCAGATAGAGGAGGAAGAGTAGAGGGCCCAGCAAAGAACCTTGTGGGACACCATGGGTGAGGGAGGTTGTGGAGGACTGAAACTTGGAGACTGCCACAGAGAAGGAGGAGACATTTCAGCTATTAGATCAAGGTGTTAATGTAGTTGGTGATGGGAACGACAGCTCTCCTGTCTCATGGAGAGTACAGCAAATTATGAAGCTTTTATTTATTTATTTATTTATTTATTTATTTATTTTTTTCCGTGTCCTGTCTGGCTGTGAAGCAAGCAGAATTGATGTCTGAATGCTGGTGACAAGCCTTACAAATTTATTCTCAGGTGGAGCATCAAAGCGTTTGCTTTTAATGTCACGCCTGATACTTAAAACTTTATTGTTATTGTTGTTGAATGCTTTGTAATTCCGACCAGACACGGAGACAGAGGTGAAAGAGAAAGGAAAAGAAAAGGTGGGGAGAGAGGG
>SSNQ01034012.1:128586-152634 GCA_006942095.1 Nothobranchius kuhntae
GGGGGGGGGGGGGGGGGGGGTTCCACAAAAATAAACAAAAATGAACAAGAGTCTGCTTCTAGACCTGCAGAAAAAGAGACAAAAAAAAACAAAGGGACACAACAACAATACAACAAGGTCTACCTATCACTGCGTCAACTTGATGAAAAGAAAAAAAATATATATATATAATCAACATTGCTTAACTGAAGAATCACGATAATAAATCACAACGCATTAAGTGCCCACCATAGTCTTAAGACCTGTGTTTAACGTGCTCAAGCCCATACTTTTGAGAGCACCATGTGAGCACCTGTGTGTGTACACGCGCTTGTTTATGTAAGGTTTTTCTATAGGAGCGCCCAACAGAGAGTGTGAGGGACCACAGATCCGCCCCCCAAAGATGCGCAGGAGACGGGGGAGCTCCAAGTCCCAGAGATCCAGGCGCTGCCCCAGAACGCAGGAACCCCAAGGAGACTGCAACCAGGAAGGCCCCCTCCCCCCTCGAGAGGCACAGAGGATCGCCCCGGGGGGCCACAACCAGCAGCCGGCAGAGTCCCTGGAGACATCAGCGGCAAGCCCACAGGCCCGCCCGCAGCCTCCCACCCCCTAGCCGGCCGAGCCCGGGACCCAGCGACCCGGGACCCAGGGGCGACCACCCCCGCCGGGGACCCAGCAGAGCCCAGGGACCCAGACCCCACCAGGCAGCCACCGGGATCTAACAGGCAGATGCCAAAATCTTAAACCCCCAGACCCGGTTGCCACGAACACTCAGGCAGACCAAGGCACAAGCCCCCACACCAGGTGTGTCAGGGGGAGGGGGGACAGAGATCTATATTATCAAGAGAAGTTCCAGGAGAGGGGAGGACCCAAAGGCCCCACCTGACATATACAGTCATACACAAACACAGTCACACGTTCCCTCCCTCATGCTCACACATGCACATACAATCCAAGACTTACGAAAATGCACGCCGGACACCCACTCATGCTCCCCATACACACCCTATTAACTCTGGTCCCGGTACTGCTGCACATGGGGTACAACCATCACCGGTAACCAGAGTTTGACCCTTTCTGCTGGGGTGCTGATGAGCAGGCTCCCCCGCCCAACGCTGAGCACAGCAACCCACCACCCCAGACCCCAACCAGACGGCCAGATCTCCCTCCTAGCCTCCAGCCCCAGGAGGCCTAGCAACAACAGAGGTGGCTAAGACCCCTAGTCTCCCTCCGCCTGCTCCAATATAGTGTTGTGTGATCATGAGGTGTATTCCATGGCTGTGGTGAGTGGGCAGTGCGGGCATCATCCAGCATATGCCAGCTGATGCCACTGCACCACCCCACTTACACCCTCAGCCATCAGTGTCTAAGTGCGGTTTAAAATTGGAAGTGGGCACCGGCACTCGGGAGGAGGCTGAAATATCCCCCTGCCAAATGCCGTTGAATGTGCTCACTCCCAAGGCCCTAAGTGTCTGTTTGTGTGGAATGTCGTCAGTGGAAGTGTATAAGGTGCAAATAAAATTGGGGGGCAGGTTTCCACAGGAATGCGGAAATGGGGTCCATACCCGCACTCCCCGACTTGCCCACCCCCCAAGGTCCTATGTGTATGTTTGTGTGATGATGTGAGGGAGCAGGAGGAGAGAAATATGCGGGGATGGGGAGGAATGGCTGGTTGGGCTTAGCCCTCCAGGGAGCCAGCTCCCCCACTGGCCCCAATAGGCACCTCTGTTGTCAAACTGCCACCCAGGGCATGGAGACCCCAGCCCATCCTGCCAGGGCCCAAAGCAGCAGCATTACACGGAGCCTCACGGAGTCCGAGGGCACCAACCCAGCCCCACCCCAGCAGAATATCTATGCCCACCCCTGCATTTGCACAACTTCCAGAATATATAAGACATGGGACATCCAGGTAAGGTTGGGTCCTCCCCGTCCTGGACCTCCCCCTCCCCTGTGATGGAATGGCAGAGGAGCCAAGGTCTACCTGAGGCCCCCGAACCCGGGCCAGGCACTGCTGGGTGTCCCTGCCTTCTTCCCGGCAGCATACATGTGAGGACCCGACCCCCAAGGCCCCGCCCAGATCCCCACACGGGGCCGGCCACCCCCAAACCCGAGCCCCCAGGCCCCCACCCAGACCCGCCCAGGGGCATTGCAGCCGCCAGGCAGCCAGGCAGCCGCCAGGCAATTATGAAGCTTTTAAAGGTTTAAGTTTAAGGTCAGGAGGCAAATTATTCCAGCGTGATGTTCTGAAGCTGCTTTTAAATCTGCAGACGTTTGTGGTGCGTATTTAGGTTAAAGCCTCATAAATTAGGCCAGGAAGCGTTTTATATAATTGGGTTCCTTTAAAAGCAGACCTGCTGGGCTGCAAGTACCAAACGGCTGATTAAATCCCAGCAGGCCGTGTTTTCCTCTGTTTTCATCCCCTTCTTCAAACTCCTCGTGGTTGTTTTTCCAGGTTCGCCAAGCGATTAAGGAAGACACCTGCTGCTTTGGAACAATAGACACCTGGCTTCTGTTCAAACTCACTAAAGGTTGGTGGCAGCCGCTACACCCAGCCACCTCCGTCAGCACCGTGCTGTATTATTATCAGACATGTTCGGTTGATAATCCATCAGAATATTTGGAGTTTTATGGCCTGTAATCTTCCTGCGTCACCAACTGCTTGAAGTGTCTCAGGAATGTTTCAGTTGAGCTCTGCAGGAGAGGAAGTAGAACATAAACAGCGTGACCTCCTGCACATGCTACTCTTTAGAACCTGTTTAGGTGTGATTTGGTGTTTTCTTGTCATTTTTAGGAAGCGTCCATGCCACCGATTACTCTAATGCCAGTTCCACAGGGATTTTTGACTCCTACCAGGTCTGGAGTTATTTTCACGTCATTCTGCCAGATTGGTTGTGTGTCGTTTGGTCTGATTGGATGACTTGTTCTGACAGATGTGTTGGAGTGGATTTCTCTGCTCCCTGGTGTCTCTGCCTCTCTCCATCTTCCCTGAAGTAGAAAACACAGGGTGAGTCTACTGTCAGGAGCTGGTTTAAGGGTTGGGATTTCACATTGATCTGCAGAAGCTCTCACCAGACCCACTAAACAAGAACTCTGAACATGAAAACTGAATTTCAGCTTTTCAACTGGTTACATCAGTGAAGTAAAATGGTACATCCTTGTTTTACAACCTGACGTGTGTAAAACCCAACAACAATCTGTAGAGCTGCTCATCAAATTCGATTTCGTTTGTTTTTATTTCATATAATTACTTTATTTTTATGCGTTTATCTACGGATTAGACAACAACACCCACATGTGTTATAAGACAGGGAGAGACGTAGGCAGCTTAAGTCACGCCCACCTACGTCAGCACCACGGGTCCCCGGAAGAGCAAAAAAATGAATGCAAGTCAACGGGGCTGAAAACGCTATTTTCTAATTCTGCTTATGTTCCATGGATTTCACACATGATGATGTCCGTGAATTTTTAAGACACATTTTGATACCAGGAACTCGCTTATTTTAAAATGGGGAAAACACTATTTTAGGTTTTGTGTGAAAATAAGTCCAGGACTACAAATGCGCTTCACGAGAGTGACGCCATCGAACAGAGACGGAGAAAGCTGAAGGAAAATGGCTGTAAGTTCAGCAAACTTCTCACAGGAGGAAAGAACCACCATAAATCTGGTCACGTGGTGAGTAGCAGCTACGCTAGGGGAGAGGAGATTATGTGGTGACGTCACATATGCGACGTGCCGTTCTCTGATTGTAGATATAGGAATGAAAAACTTTTACAAGCTGATAAATCTCAAAGTATGTGACTGGCGTGGTGGCAACACACATTACTTTCATTTAAATGGAAGTACAACATATGTGCGATCCGGGGCGTGAGGCAAAGCGGGTTAGGAAATAGCTCTTTTAGCCCCGTTGACTTGCATTCATTTAATTTGTAGTGAACTTACCATTTCATAACTTTATTGAAAATGACCAATAAGATGTGATGATTCCAAATAAATATGAAATATTAACCTGATGGATCTTTGAATGTTTAGTCAGAAGATTATAATTACTTTTACTTGTTTAGGGACCATAAACACACTTCGTATTAATTCAGACAGAGTCAGGTATATAGTTTATAAAACCAATTTAATTAATTTTCCTAAACTAATAATTATACATGACACGATATGAATAATGAGATGTTATGTAATGGATATGACATGCTGTGTGTGATAGATGTTTTAGCAAAACCATTGTTTGTATCAGAGAGTTTGTGAAGTCTGGGCTGTAAAATAATTTGTTGTTTGTGGGCGACGGTGGCAGAGGAGTTAAGCGCTCGCCCCGTAATCGGAAGGTTGCAGGTTCGAGCCCTGCTCAGTCTGTCACTGTTGTTGTGTCCTTGGGCAAGACACTTAACCCACGTTGCCTGCTGGTGGTGGTCGGAGGGACTGGTGGCGCCAGTGCTCAGCAGCCTCGCCTCCGTCAGTGCGCTCCAGGGCAGCTGTGGCTACATCGTAGCTCATCCCCACCAGTGTGTGAATGTGTGTGTGAATGGGTGAATGACTGATTGTGTTGTAAAGTGCCTTGGGGGGTTCCAGGACTCTAGAAGGTGCTATATCAAATACAGTATTTGTTTATAAACTAGTGAGTTGTTTGTTTGAAAACCATCCGACGCAGTCTGTGCCAAGTCTACGCACCCTTTGTGTGGAGATTCTCTTGGGATCGAGGGTGTCAAGAGGTTGTGATGGACACTGCCATTGGAGTGAACCTCTGATATCAGGAACCTGTAGATTAGCTCCGATAGGACCCGTCTAGTCTGAGATCTCTCCAGGTGACGACAGGAAGCTGGAGTTTGCTTCTAAGTCTGTTTTTGGCTCTTAGAAGAGCCGTTTTGTCTGATATCACCTGCAGCGTTTCAGAGAGGCCATGTGCCATGTCTCGAGGGCTTTACCAAAACTTTCCGTCGGAAGACACGCCTTGTTCAGATACAAAGGTGTTTAACTCTTTGTGAATGAGAATGTTTTAAAACACTTATGTGAAGTGACTATTAACATTAGTAAGTATCTTATTATAATGTGTGTGAGTGTAGACATTGATTAACTTGTTAAATCAAACACACACTGATCTGATGTAGATAAGATCTGAAACGGATCATTGCAGGAGCAATATTCATTTTAAAGCCATCACTGATTTAAGCACAGATTTTTCAAACATTTGATTTAAACATCTTGTTCATTCAACACATGATTATTTAAGCTTATGAGTCTTAAAGTCATGTAGGCTTCAAGTAGGTTTGATTTTTATTTAGCGTGAGGAATCAGCAGTCTGGCTTTATGCAGAGACTGCAGGACCTTTGCAGGAGACCTTGACAGTTTTGTTATGTCTTGTATGCAAACAAGCACTGAGCAGAACTTTCTGGATTTGGAGGCCAGATAGATGGTGGGTTTATGTCTTGTGGTCAGTTAGGTGGTGCAAAATAAACCCTTGGGATACGTAACCAATTGTTTTTCTGCGGACCCTGGAGCCGACCGGAAGGGGAGGAGACTAGGCTCCCTATAGGAGTCTGACCTGGGTCTGTTACTATGGTAACGTGCTGGGTTTAGGTGTTTAGAGTTTTTTTTTAATCAGTTATCAGACAGAATTTGGGGATAAAACTGAATATAATTGGTGCAAAGAATAGTTACTACAAGAAATTTTAGCATTAGAACTTAAAGTTTGAATTTTTCTTTCCACTGAATATTTCCTGCTGTTTATTCTAAAGCCTTTTTGTGCTGCCCGTGAAAGCAGTCAACACTCTCTTCCTGTGTCAAATAGATTTTAGTGGGTAGAGAAAGGATTTCAGTATAATTACTTCCCAAGCATTTCAAAGTATTCCCTAATTTAATGTGTGAGGCCAAGCGAACACCCATAATAAAACGCTCAAATGAGGTTTCCCGACCTTAGTTTGACTAATGTCTTGCAGCTATGTGAGAGAACATGCTAATTGTTTATCAGTGTCAAAAATAAAGGACTTCATGTTGTTTGAAACAGGGCATTAGCAGCATGTTTAACAATGGCTTAAATGCAACATAAACATGAATTAGTTTCATATCCAAATTCTTTGTGTTAAATTTATTACACTAACTACTTTTTCTATTTAAGAAAGTACCCCAACATGTTTGTTTGGATGGATGTCTTTATTGAGAGGAGGGTGTTGTGATCATGCTGACGATAAAGTGCTGCTTGTTCCTGCTCATAAGCACGTTAGATGATCCTCTGTCTGCTCTCTCCTTCATCAGCCATAACTTTGGTTGTACAGATCCGTCCATCTTCGGAGTTTCCATTCCCATTATGTCACTGGTGAGTCTCTGTCTTCAATTCCTTGGTACAATCTGTGAGATTGTGATTATTAAAACCCACATGAACCCTCATACTGAGGTCCCCCAGCTGTTACACTGTAAAAAGGACTTTTCCATGAGTCATGTTGCTAATCAGCTGCACCTAATATGTTCCTCATGATAACAAGAGGATAAGATGCTCAGTTTGAGTGTAAGTAAACACTTTACCTTGTAAAAAGATGAGGTAAGAAGTTTAAAGTTCATTTATAATTCAGAAGGTTTTTTATTGGCATAAAGATTTAGCTCAGAAATCTTTGACCAAAACTATCTCACTTGTTACTTTAAGTCATGTATTTAGCTGTTAGGCTATTAGTCTCCAATTAACCTGCCAGGCATGATTTTGCTTTGTAAAAGAAAACTCGAAAAACCCACACATACATGAGAACATGCTAACTCCACACATACATGAGAACATGCTAACTCCACACATACATGAGAACATGCTAACTCCACACATACATGAGAACATGCTAACTCCACACATACATGAGAACATGCTAACTCCACACATACATGAGAACATGCTAACTCCACACATACATGAGAACATGCTAACTCCACACATACATGAGAACATGCTAACTCCACACATACATGAGGAGAACATGCTAACTCCACACATACATGAGAACATGCTAACTCCACACATACATAAGAACATGCTAACTCCACACATACATAAGAACATGCTAACTCCACACATACATGAGAGCATGCTAACTCCACACATACATGAGAAAATGCTAACTCCACACATACATGAGGAGAACATGCTAACTCCACACATACATGAGGAGAACATGTTAACTCCACACATACATGAGGAGAACATGCTAACTCCACACATACATGAGGAGAACATGCTAACTCCACACATACATGAGAACATGCTAACTCCACACATACATGAGAACATGCTAACTCCACACATACATGAGGAGAACACGCCAACTCCACACGTACATGAGGAGAACATGCCAACTCGAGGAGAACATGCTAACTCCACACATACATGAGAGCATGCTAACTCCACACATACATGAGAACATGCTAACTCCACACATACATGAGGAGAACATGCTAACTCCTGACATACATGAGGAGAACATGCTAACTCCAAACATACATGAGGAGAACATGCTAACTCCACACCTACATGAGAGCATGCTAACTCCACACATACATGAGAGCATGCTAACTCCACACATACATGAGAGCACGCTAACTCCACGCGTACGTGAGAACACGCTAACTCCACACGTACGTGAGAACACGCTAACTCCACGCGTACGTGAGAACACGCTAACTCCACGCGTACGTGAGGAGAACACGCCAACTCCACCCGTACGTGAGGAGAACACGCCAACTCCACACGTACATGAGGAGAACATGCTAACTCCACGCGTACATGAGAGAACATGCTAACTCCACGCGTACATGAGAGAACATGCTAACTCCACGCGTACGTGAGAACACGCTAACTCCACGCGTACGTGAGAACACGCTAACTCCACACGTACGTGAGAACACGCTAACTCCACACATACATGAGGAGAACATGCCAACTCGAGGAGAACATGCCAACTCCACACATACATGAGGAGAGCATGCTAACTCCAAACATACATGAGGAGAGCATGCTAACTCCACACATACATGAGGAGAGCATGCCAACTCCACACATACATGAGGAGAACATGCCAACCCCACACATACATGAGAGCATGCTAACTCCACACATACATGAGAGCATGCTAACTCCACACATACATGAGAGCATGCTAACTCCACACATACATGAGGAGAACATGCTAACTCGAGGAGAGCATGCTAACTCCACACATACATGAGAGCATGCTAACTCCACACATACATGAGAGCATGCTAACTCCACACATACATGAGAGCATGCTAACTCCACACATACATGAGGAGAACATGCTAACTCCAAACATACATGAGGAGAACATGCTAACTCCAAACATACATGAGGAGAACATGCTAACTCCACACGTACATGAGAGCACGCTAACTCCACGCGTACGTGAGAGCACGCTAACTCCACGCGTACGTGAGAACACGCTAACTCCACGCGTACGTGAGAACACGCTAACTCCACGCGTACGTGAGGAGAACACGCCAACTCCACACGTACATGAGGAGAACACGCCAACTCCACACGTACATGAGGAGAACACGCCAACTCCACACATACATGAGAACATGCCAACTCCACACATACATGAGAACATGCCAACTCCACACATACATGAGGAGAACATGCTAACTCCACACATACCTGAGGAGAACATGCTAACTCCAAACATACATGAGGAGAACATGCTAACTCCACACATACATGAGAGCATGCTAACTCCACACATACATGAGAGCATGCTAACTCCACACATACATGAGAGCATGCTAACTCCACACATACATGAGAGCATGCTAACTCCAAACATACATGAGGAGAGCATGCTAACTCCAAACATACATGAGGAGAGCATGCTAACTCCAAACATACATGAGGAGAGCATGCTAACTCCAAACATACATGAGAAAATGCTAACTCCACACATACATGAGAGCATGCTAACTCCACACATACATGAGAGCATGCTAACTCCACACATACATGAGGAGAGCATGCTAACTCCAAACATACATGAGGAGAGCATGCTAACTCCAAACATACATGAGGAGAGCATGCTAACTCCAAACATACATGAGGAGAGCATGCTAACTCCAAACATACATGAGAGCATGCTAACTCCAAACATACATGAGAGCATGCTAACTCCAAACATACATGAGAGCATGCTAACTCCACACATACATGAGGAGAACATGCTAACTCCACACATACATGAGGAGAACATGCTAACTCCACACGTACATGAGAGCACGCTAACTCCACACGTACATGAGAGCACGCTAACTCCACACGTACGTGAGAACACGCTAACTCCACGCGTACGTGAGAACACGCTAACTCCACGCGTACGTGAGAACACGCTAACTCCACGCATACATGAGGAGAACATGCCAACTCGAGGAGAACATGCCAACTCCACACATACAGGAGGAGAGCATGCTAACTCCAAACATACATGAGGAGAGCATGCTAACTCCAAACATACATGAGGAGAACATGCTAACTCCAAACATACATGAGGAGAACATGCTAACTCCAAACATACATGAGGAGAGCATGCTAACTCCACACATACATGAGAGCATGCTAACTCCACACATACATGAGAGCATGCTAACTCCACACATACATGAGAGCATGCTAACTCCACACATACATGAGAGCATGCTAACTCCACACATACATGAGAGCATGCTAACTCCACACATACATGAGAGCATGCTAACTCCAAACATACATGAGGAGAGCATGCTAACTCCAAACATACATGAGGAGAGCATGCTAACTCCAAACATACATGAGGAGAGCATGCTAACTCCAAACATACATGAGGAGAGCATGCTAACTCCAAACATACATGAGGAGAGCATGCTAACTCCAAACATACATGAGGAGAACATGCTAACTCCACACATACATGAGGAGAACATGCTAACTCCACACATACATGAGAGCATGCTAACTCCACACATACATGAGAGCATGCTAACTCCACACATACATGAGAGCATGCTAACTCCACACATACATGAGAGCATGCTAACTCCAAACATACATGAGGAGAACATGCTAACTCCAAACATACATGAGGAGAACATGCTAACTCCAAACATACATGAGGAGAACATGCTAACTCCAAACATACATGAGGAGAACATGCTAACTCCAAACATACATGAGGAGAACATGCTAACTCCAAACATACATGAGGAGAACATGCTAACTCCACACATACATGAGAACATGCTAACTCCACACATACATGAGAACATGCTAACTCCACACATACATGAGAACATGCTAACTCCACACATACATGAGAACATGCTAACTCCACACATACAAGAGGAGAACATGCTAACTCCACACATACATGAGGAGAACATGCTAACTCCACACATACATGAGAACATGCTAACTCCACACATACATGAGAACATGCTAACTCCACACATACATGAGGAGAACATGCTAACTCCACACATACATGAGGAGAACATGCTAACTCCAAACATACATGAGGAGAACATGCTAACTCCAAACATACATGAGGAGAACATGCTAACTCCACGCATACATGAGAACATGCTAACTCCACACATACATGAGAACATGCTAACTCCACACATACATGAGAACATGCTAACTCCAAACATACATGAGGAGAACATGCTAACTCCAAACATACATGAGGAGAACATGCTAACTCCAAACATACATGAGGAGAACATGCTAACTCCACACATACATGAGAACATGCTAACTCCACACATACATGAGAACATGCTAACTCCACACATACATGAGAACATGCTAACTCCACACATACATGAGGAGAGCATGCTAACTCCAAACATACATGAGGAGAGCATGCTAACTCCACACATACATGAGAGCATGCTAACTCCAAACATACATGAGAGCATGCTAACTCCAAACATACATGAGAGCATGCTAACTCCAAACATACATGAGAGCATGCTAACTCCACACATACATGAGGAGAACATGCTAACTCCACACATACATGAGGAGAACATGCTAACTCCACACATACATGAGGAGAACATGCTAACTCCACACGTACATGAGGAGAACATGCTAACTCCACGCGTACATGAGGAGAACATGCTAACTCCACGCGTACATGAGGAGAACATGCTAACTCCACGCGTACATGAGGAGAACATGCTAACTCCACGCGTACATGAGAGAACATGCTAACTCCACGCGTACATGAGAGAACATGCTAACTCCACGCGTACATGAGAAAACGCTAACTCCACGCGTACGTGAGAACACGCTAACTCCACGCGTACGTGAGAACACGCTAACTCCACGCGTACGTGAGAACACGCTAACTCCACGCGTACGTGAGAACACGCTAACTCCACACGTACGTGAGAACACGCTAACTCCACGCATACATGAGGAGAACATGCCAACTCGAGGAGAACATGCCAACTCCACACATACATGAGGAGAACATGCTAACTCCACACATACATGAGGAGAACATGCTAACTCCACACATACATGAGGAGAACATGCTAACTCCACACATACATGAGGAGAACATGCTAACTCCACACGTACATGAGAGCACGCTAACTCCACACGTACATGAGAGCACGCTAACTCCACACGTACGTGAGAGCACGCTAACTCCACGCGTACGTGAGAACACGCTAACTCCACGCGTACGTGAGAACACGCTAACTCCACGCGTACGTGAGAACACGCTAACTCCACGCGTACGTGAGAACACGCTAACTCCACGCGTACGTGAGGAGAACACGCCAACTCCACGCGTACGTGAGGAGAACACGCCAACTCCACACGTACGTGAGGAGAACACGCCAACTCCACACGTACATGAGGAGAACACGCCAACTCCACACGTACATGAGGAGAACACGCCAACTCCACACGTACATGAGGAGAACATGCCAACTCGAGGAGAACATGCCAACTCCACACATACATGAGAACATGCCAACTCCACACATACATGAGAACATGCCAACTCCACACATACATGAGAACATGCCAACTCCACACATACATGAGAACATGCCAACTCCACACATACATGAGGAGAACATGCCAACTCCACACATACCTGAGAACATGCTAACTCCACACATACATGAGAACATGTTGACACATGCAGTTAGTTATGGTAGTGGGGGCTGTTTGGACGACTGCTGCCATAAACACTTCCACTGTCCTTCTGTCGTAGATGGCGGACCAACAGGCAGCTATGTTTGGAGAATGCTGCTTTGATGTGGGTGATGTGAAGATCACCATGGGAACCGGCACCTTCATGGACATAAACACTGGCAGCAAACCACACACATCTGTCACAGGTGAAATATATTAATTTGTACACACGTGTTAGTCGGTACAGAGTCGTTACACCCCACCCCTGTACAGGTCTGTACCCTCTGGTGGGATGGAGGATGGGATCTGATGTGGTGTACCTAGCTGAGGGAAATGCAGCAGATACCGGCACGGCCATCAAATGGGCCCAAGAGCTGGGTGAGCAGTGACTGCTTCACACTGAGACACTTAACAAGATTCATTCCTAAATGACCTTCTGGAATCGTCCCCACTGGTATTCTTCTAGATTCCTGTAAGGTTACAGCTTGTGCTTGTTGTTGCAGGGCTTTTCTCTGACGTCCGAGAGACGAGTGTGATGGCGCACAGCGTCAGCGATTCAGATGGAGTATGTTTCGTTCCATCGTTCAGCGGCCTACAGGTAATGTTAACATTCGTACTAAAGGTAAAATGTGTATTTTCAGAATTTTCGTGCTGTAGATATTTGTTAATCCAGTCTAGGAGCTGTTTTTTCTTTAGCTTTTACTCTAACACAGTTGTCTCTTTTTTCTTTGTTGCTTTTCTTCTGCCCTCCGTTGGGAACAGAACTGTAAGTGTTTCCTCTGAGTGTTTCTATGCAGACCTGATTAATAAAAACAACTTCCCAGGGTTCCTACACAGTTTTCTTAAGTTTATAGAAACCATTTGTGACAAGACCTGAATAGATGGGCAGAAAATTGCCGTAACAATCTCAATGTTTCAGTTAGAAAGTTCTGAAAGTGGAGGTTGTGTAGGAACCCTGCCTTCCCCTCTGATGGACCTTTTTCACGTGTAAACGCGCAGCTCTATAGCCATCACGGAAGGCATCACAGCATGTTTAAGCGTTTGTTTCGTGGGTCACACAAATCAAGTTGTGTGGTTATAAACAGCAGTCGCCTGTGGAGCTCTTCCGGCAGGATTATTAGATTATTCTGTTGGATTATGCGTCTGTGTGAAATCAACAATGGTGTAAAAGTTTCTGGAATACTGTTTACATGAGTCAGTTTGATACATTTGAGATGGAAATCGTTCTGAGATATAATCCACTTCGTGACCCTTCTCAGACTAGCTGTCTAGTCGATGCAGTCAGAATTAATATGGCTCTAATATACTTTAATGCATTAGCCTTCATGTAAAGGCGAGGCAGCTTTGTTTATAGAGCACATTTCAAACACAGAGGCAATTCAGTGTGCTTTACTCTCATCAGGACATGATGTGAAAACGACATTAGGACACAAATTAGAATACACACAGATGGAATTACAGTTTAGAGCTAAAGGAGAGGACAAAGTTACAGCGCAGATTACAGTGGAGATGATGCAAAGTAAGAAACTATGCTTTTAAAAGGCTGATGAGTGCACGAGGGTTTTAGTTGTGTTTTAAACAACACTAGGGTCGGGGCAGATCTGAGGTTCAGTTCAGTTCAGTTCACTTTATTTCAAACATATACATTCACCAACATTTCATAAAATCATTCCACGCAATTGTTTGAAAAGGAGTAGGGAGAAGTGTATACTTATTTAGCCCTACCCCCTCAGGTTTACATCCTCATCATCTAAATTTAAACAACAAAACTGTTACAATGCCTTCAAAAAAAAAACACAAAAAAAAACAACAATAATAAATAAATAAAATTCTCATGTTCAACTAGAACAATGTTTAGATTTTCTAATTTGTAGAAGAGATTAAACATCAGTTTGCATGCCGTCCTGGGTTCATTGCATTTTCTTCATTCTTATACTTATTTAACATTTCCTTTTTGAGTTTTATTTTAAACTGGTTTATATTACTACTGACCTTTATTTCTTCTGTTAACTCATTCCAGAATTTAACGCCCGCTATTGAAGTAGCCATCCTTTTCAATGTTGTTCTTACTCTTTGTACTTTTAAATTCCACTTCCCTCTAAAATTATACCTCCCTTCTCTTTCTAAGAACCATTTACTTATTTCAATTGGGAGCATCCCTTTCCTTACCTTATATATTATTTGCACTGTTTTAAACTTGACCAGGTCCTGGAATTTTAAAGCTTGCGTCTTAATAAAGAGTGCGTTTGTGTGAGCCCTATACCCCTCCTGATTTATTAGTCTAATAGCCCTTTTCTGCATTATGATTATGGTCTGAATATTACTTTTATATGTGTTTCCCCAGACCTCTACACAATAACTCATGTATGGTAATATGAAAGCACAATATAACATATATAATGTTTTCCTATCCAGAAAATGTTTTACTTTCCCCAAGACAGCAATGCCCCGTGCTAACTTTCCCCTCACATAAGTGATGTGTGATTTCCAACAGGCCTTATGATCAATGATCACACCAAGAAATTTTATGGTATTAACCCTTTCTAGATATACATTATCAACACAAATTTCAATGTTAATACTTTTCTTATAGTTCCTGAATAACATAAATTTTGTTTTATTTAAATTTAAGGACAATTTGTTTCTATCAAACCACGTCTTTGATCTCTTTAACTCCTGTGTGTGAGGTCATGGGGAAGCTGATTCCATATGTGAGCAGCATAGTAACTAAATGCATCTCCACCGTGTTTGGTTCTGACCCGAGGTTCTACCAGCTGATTGTTTCCAAGGGATCTCCGAGCCCTATTGGGTGTTTATACAGGAATGAGGTCAGACATGTGCTTTGGTCCCATGCCATTGAGTGATTTATAAACTAGTAGTAGCACTTTGAAATCTATTCTGTAGTTTACTGGTAACCAGTGTAGGGATCTAAGAACAGGAGTGATGTGCTCCGTTCTCTTAGTTCTTGTTAAGACTCTAGCAGCAGTGTTCTGAACAAGCTGCTGTTGCTTCACAGCTTTTTTGGGAAGACCAGTTAGGAGACCATTGCAGTAGTCCAGCCAACTAGAAATAAAAGCATGAATGAGTTTCTCTAAGTCTGGTCTGGACACGAGACCTCTGACTCTTGATGTTTGATGAACGTGATAAAACGCTGATTTAGTTACAGCCTTCATATGTCCAGAGAAGCTCAGGTCTGAGTCAATGATAACACCTGGATTTCTAACCTGGGTCTTTGTCTTTAATCCCCTGGAGTCTAGCTGAGCAATAACATCCATCCCACCCTTCTTGTTGCCAAAGACAATAACTTCAGTCTTGTCTTTGTTTAGCTGAAGGAAGTTAGGCTGCATCCAGTCGTTTACGTGTTCTAGACACTGACAGAGTGAGTCCAGTGGCCGACAGTCACTAGGTGTAAACTCTGTGTTCTGCTGAGGATTTATACTTATTAATAAATAATCCTACCAGTGGGGTCTGAAAACTGTACAAATTCAGTGTAACTATACTTAAACATATAAAGATAAACTGGGTTCAGTTTTTCATTTTCTTAAGTGTTGTCATCATCAGCAGCACCAGCAGCAGCTGCCTGGTCTGCTGCTGGTGGTCAGAGGGACCGGTGGCGCCGGCGTAGGGCAGGCCTCGCCTCTGTCAGTGAGCCCCAGAGCAGCTGTGGCTGCATAGCTCAACATCACCAGAGTGTGATAGACTGATTGTATTGTGAAGTGCCTTGGGGGGTTGTAGAACACTAAGGAGGCGCTACACTCCATATGTTACTCAAGACGTCGTACAGTAGACTACAAGATTAGCTGTGTTTTATTCAACTTTGTTCTCTCAGTGGAAAAATTGTGTCTGCAGCCAAAAGTCTGAGTCAAATGTCGGAGCCCTACATGCATTTCTAACTCATGTAGCAACATTTAAGTCATGGGAACGGTTTGTAAACACCGCTGGATTGCAGAGAGTGACTGGAGCTGCATGGCTAACTGTGTTAGCTCCGCTAAGGAAAAAAGAATTTGTGAAAGCCACAACGTGGTCAGATGTTAAATCTAAAAGATGATCCACATATTCTGACGATTTATCCACATGAAAACAGCAGAGCTCCAGCATCAGCTGCACATTTCCTAGTGTTGGTTCAGACCGCCGTGCTCCTGGTGTGGTACAATAGCGACGGCTGAGCTAGCGAGCGGCTGCAGGATTGCTTTGACCAGGAAGAGAAGTTATTCTGATAAACTATTTTTCCAGAGTTATATCAATATGTACACGCAGCAATTAAACTGGCAGCACATAATTATTTTTATTTATTTATTTAGATGATTGTTTTGTACTGCAGAGCAGCCTGATGCAGCTAGCAGAGCTAGCTGTCTGTGAACTTGTCCACCAAATACAGAAATAAAACACGTACGCTTTAAAGTAAATAAATGATACCGTCTTTGCTTCTGAAGACATTCTCCTTCCTTTCATGTCAACTTTGCCATCAGCGTCCATATCAACTTGCATGTTGTCTGACTCTTGAAAATATCCAGCTGTGGGTTCACCTCATCGGCCATCACTTAGTTTATGCCTCTGCGTCGGTACAGACACACACAACGCCATTAACCGTCCTTGTGAGGGCTCACTTTTCTGAACATCCATCAAAGGAGACGGAAAATGCAAGCCTGTGATTGGTCAGGATGCTGCTGTCGTCAACAGCACCACCATTTGTGCTCTCAAAAACGTAAAGTGAACTGAAGATATCTGGCGGCAGACACGGAAGAATACCTTGTGGAAAAACTCTAAAAATGGGAATGTTTTATTCACTCATGACTGGAGGAGTGGATGAAAATGATGGCAAACGTGGGTTTAGAGGTGGCGAGCGCATGAAGAGTTGGAGGAGAATGAGGGACAGATTTGTCCATGTTAAAAAGACTCTGAAATACAAAAATACACAGTATAAACACAATAGTAAATGTACTATGTTGCATTGGATACATGACAGAATATCCCGGAAAAGTGCTACACGCTCTGTTGTCCTGGTGGGGAATTGCTTTGCAACACTCCCCAGAAGACGGAGAAGCTCGAGAGCAAAACCTGTTTGTCAGTGCGCGTGCGTCTCTCCCTTGTGGAGCTGAGGCAGAAGCATCAACTGGGTTAAGTCGCTACCCTGTCCGCTACTGCGAAACCAATCATTTTCCCGAGACTGGAGCAGTGACCAATAAAACTGTGTATCCACCAGGTCAATTATTAAGTGTGCGTCCCAATTCCCAGCATGCACTGCAGGGTGATGCACAGTCAGCTTAAGCCTAATTCATACTTCTCCATGAGCTCAGCGAGGAAGAGATGCACACGCGTTGACGGCGACGTTTCGTTCTCAGACTTCTCCGTCAGCTGGTAAGTGTTGCAAGACAATCCCCCGCCAGGACAACAGCGGGCGTAGCGCTATTGTGGGGACTCCTGCCGGTCCACGATAGTGTATTTACTATTGTGTTTACATTGTTTTGAAACTTTTTACAGGAACAAATTTGTCCCCCATCCACTTCTTCATGCGATCAGCACCTCTAAACTCCCATCTCTCGTCTTTTACATCCATGAATAAAACACTTGCTGCATATGTTTGTACTCTCAGTCACAGGTGAATAAACGTTCACATTTTCAGACTTTCTCTGCAATGCATTCTTAAATCTGTTCTGTGTCCACCGCGAAATATCTTTTTACTTTTTGAGGCGGTGCTTTTGACGTATTTACAGGAAGTGCCATCCTGACTAATCACAAGATTTCGGTGTCCGTCACATTCAATGGATGGTAAAAAATTGGGGCATGTCTCCGTCACCCTCTGCGAGCCCGTTGGAGAACCCTTGCGCCGATGAATGATGGCGTTGCATGTCTCTGTACCAGCACAAACTGAGAAGTATAGGGAGCCTAATGGGCCTTTCCCATCTGTACCAGGTCGGCCCGGGCCGGGTAGCGTAGGTTGTTTACATATCTGGGTGGCCTGGTATTTTTCCGGGCCAACCAAGGCTCATTCTCAGCCCTCTTCTCGAGGGGGTCTGCTTCAGGCCGACCAGGGCCAACACACCCACTGCTGACAGCAAATTCACACCTTCCATTAGAGCAAGCCTCTGATTGGTGGGTAGAATCAGCCCACATGGGCTTAAGACAAGGATGTGTGGAATCAACCGGGCCAGGCTGGGGCCGACTGGGGCTACCGGGCCCGGGCCGACCCGGTACAGATGGGAATGGCCCATAAGTCACGCCCATCTACTTCTGGGGCTCTTTTAGCCCCGTTGACTTGCATTCATTTTTTTGTTCTTCCGAGGACCCATGAGCCGACTGAAAAGGGAAGAGATTTAAGCTCCCTATATGTCAGGCTTTAGCGCACCAACTTAGCTTTAAAGCTGCTATAGTAAATCTGCAGAACAAACTAGGTTGCATGGTCATGGAACACTCAACCCTTCCCTCGGGTATCTTTCCTGAAAGGCTTCTGCCGAAACTGTAAACCCACATTGTCAAATGAAACAAGATGACGCTTAATGCCAGTTGCCGTTCTCCAGGTCCACACGTCTTTTGTTGTCTGTGACTTCAGATGATGTTTTTGGGACTCTGGTAGTCGGCTAGGTAGCCAGCTGTTTCTCCTTCTCTGATGTAATTGAGCGGAGAACCTCTTACACCAGTGGTGTTCTGTTGCTGAATACACGAATGTGTAATCGGTGGAGGACCCAGGGAAGTGCGGCGTAGAGCCCTGCACTGAAGCCCTAGGCCCTCGGGCCAACGACTGTGTAATTACCTCGGACACGGGCAGGGCCGGGCACCTTTATTTTTAATCGAATTCATTAAAAAAATCGAAACACTTGAAACACTTAAAACGCAGCAGTAGAGCCCTGCGCGGGACTGTTTTCTTCATCCCGCTCCTGCCCGCTCCCGCTGAGTTTCTGACCATTACCGCTCGCACCTGGCGCGTGCATGTCTACTCCCACTCGCAACCGCAATACTCTGTGAAATTATTACCTCACAATAAAAGAGATGTATTGAGTTTGCGTCCTGTCTGGTCCTGGAGAAAACATGTCATTTTATAGGCTAGCACAGGGGTCAGCAACCCGCGGCTCTTCCATCCATCTGATGCGGCTCTCTGTGCTTGTAAATTAATGAATGGATATTTAAATAAAATGCTTTATATTTTACTGAATTAATTTTATATCTGTATGCCAATTCTAAATGTAAAGATTGTCTGCGTAAACCTGAACAGGTCCAACCCGGTCTACTGTGAGACCGGGTTGACGGGTCACGCTTGTGTGTAATCATAGGCGCTTCCTGAGCTGAAGAGGATGTGAGATTCTGGGCTTCTCCTCAGACGGCTCCTGGATGTGTCGCCACATTGGAGACAGGAACAAGCACTATTCAGCCAAAGTTTCATAATCAGGGAACATTTTCTAAGTGACAAGTCTCTCTGAGAGACGGGGTTTGGAAAACACTCGCTTCAGTCGGAAGAATCTTCCCGCATGCGCTCTGGTTCTGCGACGCGCTCCAAGCCAATCTCCACAACTTCAGCTCGCTGTGCACCGTATGTACGCGCTGACAGCGAGCTGCGCTGAGCAGTGTCCAGCTCAGATGTTCGGATGGGAATCTTTTCTTGGGTGATTTAGCTACTCTGCGATGTGCGTAGAATAAAATGTCAGTTCGTCTGCATGCGTCGGGGTAATTCTTTCTATTCTTTCTCCGTCAAAATAAACTGTCAAATACGGGAACTGTCCGGTCAACACAAGCCCTGCTTTTAACTGTTCTGTTTTCTTGTGAAAATTGTTGGAAAGAGATAAAATTTAACTTGATTAACACCAGAGCCAGTGCGCCGTCATCTCCGTGACGTAAACGAGGGAAAAACAAATTGATCGGATCCTGCACGTCTTTTAACACATTGGTCAGGATTGGCGCACTTTGTTTTCATTTAGTTGGTTAAAAAAAAGTCGGGTTCAGGTCGGGCCAGAGAATCCTGTAAACCTTTTCGGACCGGGTCGGGCTGGGGCTCCACCCCCTCGGGCCGGGCCGGACACGGGCTCAGATTTTAGGCCCGTGCAGGGCTCTAGTGCGGCGGTGATTCCGACAACCGGACAGACTAGTAGTTGTTTGTAGTCCAAGACGTGTTTTTGGCAGAGTTTTAGGTTAATGCGAGAGAACCAATTTCTTAACGTATTAAATGTTTTTATCTCCAAAATATGTTTATAGCTCTACCATGATAAAGTGTTGTTGAAAGAAATAAGAAAAGGTTTTACAGTTTTTCTCAATTGCTAAGACACATTTCTTGAAACTCTGCCTCGTATTCTCACAACAGTAAACGCAAATCAGGACGGGGCTCTAGTGTACGTGTCTTTATATGTTTTAAGTGGACAAATTTAGACTAATAACCTGTAACATGTGGAAATTTCCACATTGTGGAGACATTTTGCTGCTCCACACAATGCTAAGTGTCCTAAAACTTAGTCTAAGAGGTATGGTTTGAATTAACCTTTTGTTTAGGTTATGTTAGGTTAGTAATAGAACCCCATTGGTTAGGGTTAGGCACAGTTGAGTCACTAAAGTTAATGGAAATTAATGGTGGTCTACTCGAACATATAAATACAAGGGTGTGTGTGTGTGTGTGTGTGTGTGTGTGCGTGCATGCGTGCGCGTGTGTGTGTGTGTGTGTTTTCTTTAATTAAAGGCTCCGCTGAATGACCCAAAAGCTTGTGCCTCCCTCATGGGACTCAAACCTTCCACAACCAAAAGCCACCTGGTCCGTGCCATCCTAGAGTCCGTCGCCTTCAGGTGACTTGTTTGAAGGCACCGTTTCCATTTCAGCATCTTTATCCTTCTTCATGCTGACCGACTTTTTCCTTTTAATTATCTTTCCAGAAACAAGCAGCTTTATGAGACGATGCTGAGAGAGACTCGCATTCCCATCACAAAGATCAGGTGAGGGTTTTTCCCAGTCCTACGCTGGTATCCTTGCATGAACCACTCTACTAATGCAGAGCACTTTTTTATTGATGGTGCAGCTTTATGTTCCTCTCATACTGTGCACTCTGTTCCTCTCCCTTTCAGGGTGGATGGAGGAGTTTCCTCCAACGACTTCATCATGCAGCTGACTGCGGATCTGTTTGGTAGGAAGCTGGTCAGACCCCAACACCACGAGAGGTCGTGTCTGGGGGCGGCGTTTGTGGCCGGACTTAAAGCTGGTATATAAACACGTGAACAATGATTATGTTTTTGTTAGCAAAGTAGCTCATGACATGCTCGTCATAATTTGATGAAACTCTTAATTACAGAGAAAAAAATACCCCTCTGCAAGTTTGTGCCGTTTTGTCGCTTAACTCGTTCACTGCCAATGACGACTTTTTTTACTGTGTGGGCGTCGGAATGAGCCCCCGCACCGTGAGAACAAACATCTCAGCTCTGAAGCCGATCTTCATCTGCACACGTCACATGATCAGGAAGCAGAAAATCCATGTGTTAGGACATCGTTTTGGGCCGCTGCTGTAATAAAAGTGAGGCGCTGACTGCTTCCTTAGGATCTCGGAGCCCTGCTGGGCGTAGATACCTGAAGGAGATCTGACATGTGTTTGGCCCCATGCCATTGAGAGATTTATAGAGCAGTAAAACTATTTAAAGTCCATTCAGTAGTTTACTGGTGACCAGTGTAGAGATTTAAAAACAGGGATGACGTGCTCGGTTCTCCTGGTTCTTGTTGAAACTCTAGCAGCAGCATTCTGAATAACCTGCTGCTGCTTCACAGCAACTCGCTATATGCGGGGCTTAGGCAAGCTCCAATAGCACGCCTCCAGGCGGTTCAGAACTCGGCTGCTCGGTTGCTAACATCTACCAGGAGGTCTGAACATATTACACCAGTCCACGTGGCTCTCTGTCTCCTATGGCATCAGGTTTAAGGTCATCCTGTTTGTGTTTAAGGCGTTAAACTCAGGGGCACCTAAAAACCTTTCTGACATCATCCACCGACATGTCCCGGTGCGTTCCCTTAGGTCGGCTGACCAGAGACTATTAACCGTGCCCAGGTACAGCTCGAAGTCTCGTGGGAGTCGTGCCTTTTCAGCGCTCGGACCAAGTCTTTGGAATGAGCTGCCAGCCGACGTAAAGCAGGCCAAATCACTGGAGACCTTTAAAAGCCGACTAAAAACGCATCTGTTCTCGTTGGCGTTTGGACACTGAAGTTGGGATTGCGTGGGCAGCATCACTTTGTATGTGTCTGGATCTGATTCTGGAAACAGGACTGATATGGATTGCGAACTTGTACTCTGGATTTCTTACTATATTTTAAATGGTTATATGTCTGTTTTATTGTTGTGATTTTTATTGGTGTACAGCGCTTTGTTTTCCGTTTTGGGCATGTGAAAGCGCTTTATAAATAAAGTTGATTTGATTTGATTTTTGGGAAGACCAGCCAAAGACCATAGCAATAGTCCAGTTTGCTGGAGATGAACGCATGAATGAGTTTCTCTAGGTGTTGTCTGGACATGAGACTCCTGAGTCGTGCTATTTGATGCAGATGATAAAACGCTGATCTAGATAACTCAGTTTGGGTGTTGCGTTCCACCCATCCATCCTAAGGGTCTACGTAGGGGGCGGGCGTATTACGTGAACGGACCCATCTGATTGGCCACATATCAGAAGGGCTACATTTAATTGGTCAAATAATACTTCCGCGTAAAAAACAGAGCTGGTTTACAAAAAGTTGATGTATGACACGGATGGAAATGTTGAACCAAACATTTATCGCCGTTTTTGACGTGCTTTGCGATGGGCCTATCGCACGTCCTGTTATCCCGATGACGATAATTTTTCGATATATTGTGCAGCCCTAGTCAAAGGTCACGCCAAGATTCCTGATGGAAGGTTTGGTGTGAGAAGCAAGCTGACCAAGAGAGTCTCTGACTTTGGGAACCAGCTTGTCTGGGGCACAGATGAGGATCTCAGTCTTATCTTCATGCAGCTGAAGAAAGCTCCCACCATCCAGGTTTTGATAGAGTCTAAGCAGGTGTGTAACAGCTGCAGCTTAGACATCTCATGGGGCTTAAAGGAGATGTACAGTTGGATGTCATCTGCATAAAGATGGTAGAAGATTCCTTTGAAGGAGCTCACGATGTTCTGAAGAGGAAGCAGATAGAGGAGGAAGAGTAGAGGCCCCAGCACAGAACCTTGTGGGATACTGTGGTGGTGTAGATGACATTTCCTGCATTCTGGTGTATTTACACACGTTGTTACACCTATTTTAGCTACAGTAGTAAAACCTGAACCCAGTCTCTATTGTTCACCACAAACCTCTCGCTCTTTAAAGCAGAAAACACTAAAACAATAAAAATAGAAACTTCCAATAAAATGTTGATTGTGTGTTTATTCTTGTTGATAATAAGATCACCAGCAGGTGGCGATAGACTGAAAACGAATTTAATGAACCATTTTAACATTTAAAAACAACCACGCCTCTTTTTTTTTTATATCGCTATTAAAGCAACAATTTAATTTGTCCCAGTCTCAATAGTATTATTACTAGTCTGGTTGAAAATACAGGTATCAGCAGGTATTTTGTTACTAGAACTTTTATGTAAGGATATCCAACTGGACAAACCCAAATCCTTAAAGGCAATCTAAGCAACATTTATTAGGCAGCTTGGATATGTATAACAGTAATCTGTGAATCTGTTGTTCCAAGTAAATATTTATATTCCAGATATCCATGGTAACATTCTTACTATCCATAATGAACACTTGAGATTTCTTAAATATAATTACTCTTAGGACTAATGATGTCACATTTCCCATTCATGTGTATTGGGTTTGCAGCAGGAGACTGAAGTACTGCCTGTCTGAGATGAAAATAGTTCTAGTTTAAATGTAAGTTCAGATATTAGAATAAAATTACTGATAGCTGGATTTTTTTTTT